>JAECUM010093951.1:0-79580 GCA_016617855.1 Megalonaias nervosa | reverse complement strand
TTTCTAACCAGATATCAATGTCTGTTCTGGGAGTCCATGCGCCTCGGGTCAGATTTGTACAGGGAATAACTATGGATATGAATGTAAGTATTGATACTGAGTCCGCACCGTCATAGGGAAATATACGCAATGAATACTTCACATTTTCGTAATTTATCCTGATCTCATCCATCGCTGTATTATTATAAGGTTAAGGTGTCAATGAAACGTAACTCGATTGTATCAAATGAAGTATGTTAATGTCAGCTGGAGTTTCTTGACAGTGAGCATAATCTACATGGATTCTTTTTTATCCGCATCAACTGTAATTCAAGGAGTATCTAATCAAATTACAATCTTGTCCAGGCATGCACACTTTACAAATAATATCATATAGTTTTATATTTTAATCCAGTTGCCTTAACAAAGCAGGTCGACTATAAAATGAGAACACTATGAAGACAAAAATTTCAGCTTCCATTTAGCATGCAAATAGACGGAGGAGAGACGACGGGCATTATAATACAACGCTAGGAATCTTAGGTCTAACTTAGAAAATGACATGAACAAATGTGTAATCGAGTTGACGATACTGTCAGTTATATGAATAATAGTATTGATTGAATGAGATACAACTATACTACGTTGCAGTTTTTGCAGGTGGCACGAGGGAAGAGTTTTAGCTCAAAGTGTAAAGTTTTACCGAATACTCCGGCAAACACATAAACATTACAAGCCGTGTATAATCTTTACTCGTTCAAGATGATTGAAAACATGGATATATTCTCTTCGATGTATCTTCAAAAAGAATTTATTAATACTCAATCAGTCTGAGTAGTTCCTATTTGTCACGCTAGCTGCGAATAAGCTATCTCAGAAACACGCTAGCTAACTGGAAACTATGTTCATTTCGGGGCCAGTTTTCTTCCGAAATAAGCGTTCACATTTGATTAACAAGTAATAACCAAATTATTCCATAAGTGTGGCGTGCTTTGACCAGAACTAAGAAGAAAAATACAGAGAATAAACTGCGCTACGTAACATATAAAAAACTGAATTCTAACTGGTCTTTATATTCAACTTTTATAAGTATAATTTGAAGATGACTTAATATTGCAAAGATTTCTCTTCATTGGTATATTTAGGTACTAATGTCTCATCTACAACGACGTCTACTACGGCTTCCACCATCTCATCTACAAAGGCTCCCACCAACTCATCTACAACGGCTGCCCCCAACTCATCTAAAACGGCATCTACAGCGGCAGCCAACGACTCATCTACAACTGCTGCCCCCAACTCATCTAAAACGGCATCTACAGCGGCAGCCAACGACTCATCTACAACTGCTGCCCCCAACCTCATCTAAAACGGCATCTACAGCGGCAGCCAACGACTCATCTACAACTGCTGCCCCCAACTCATCTAAAACGGCATCTACAGCGGCAGCCAACGACTCATCTACAACTGCTGCCCCCAACTCATCTAAAACGGCATCTACAGCGGCAGCCAACGACTCATCTACAACTGCTGCCATTGCTATAGGGGTTGCAGCTGGCGCCTTACTTTTGGGCATTACAGTGGCAATAGTTGTCAGACTGAGGTTAGCAAGTGCCGCACCGATTACTCTGGTAGCAACATAAATCATCACTTTGACTGGCGGACCAGCACCAAAACAGAGCACATCTTAATACCCATTTTCCAATGCAGTAGTTCATTTTCTTTCTTTTGCTTGTCTAAACCGTCAAAATGTTTGTAAGTTCATTCATCAGTTTCGGGTGAGATTATTATTTTTAATATTTTGCACGACTACAAATAACAAAGCAATTTAATCACTGCAGAGCTTTTACTTCTTTTGAGAACAATTTATATCCGGATAAACATGGAAGGAGAGTTCCTGTCCTCTTACCTGCTCATGAATGACTTGCAATTACCGGTAAGGAAATCGGAACTTTGTTCTCAGTTTTTGAACCACACTACTAAATGATGTCAGTATATATTCAGGTGTCTTTATAACAGAATTGCTTCATATTAATCATTGTTATGTGCATAAAAGCTACATGAAAGTGATTTGTATGTGTGTGTGACGTATCATATTGTGTGGAGCTGTGGGGTGTTGTTTTGTTGTTGATCTTTTTTCTTTTAAATCCAAACAAAACAAAAACAAAAGAATCAACAACGTGAAAGATAAATATTTCGTATATCATCAGTTTTCTTTCAGTGTGACCGAAAGCTTGACACATTGAATAGAGGACTAAGTAATCATTTTAATTTCCACAGAGAAAATGCTTCCAATATCTTACTTGTTTGGTATTTGTCTGTTCTGTCAATATCGAAACATAACAGATATTCATGGTTAAATATTATGTAAGTGTATTTCCAAAGTCCGTTGTACGATTCCATAGGTCTGGTCTGGTGTTACTATTACTTGTTTCCACAGAGAAAATGCTTCCAATATCTTACTTGTTTGGTGTGTGTCTGTTCTGTCAATATCAAAACATAACAGCTGTTCATGGCTAAATATTCTGTAAATGTATTTCCAAAGTCCGTTGTTTTTATCCCATTAGTCTGGTGCTACTATTACTTGTTTTAATTGATTTGGTTGCTAGACAGAGTAAATGTATACGATTGTATGTGTGTATGCATGTGCGTTAACGGATATACAAAATTACCTTAATATTTGTGCATGCACAAAGATGTGATTTGTTTGATGGATGGATTTGTTAGCTACCGTGAGGAATTTGTAGTTGTTTTCCAAATTCATAGAAGAGACAAAAATAATTTTATCACTTAAAAGTCCTATTTTGTATGAGTTTAATGTCAGCAAATTTAACTGACCAAAATTGGATTTATCGCCTTTCAGTGGATCTTGTTCTCACGTGCGATCTGTAATACAATATACCCAATCAAATATATTTAAATACATTGTCATATGTTACAAGTATACATTTATTATTGAAGAGAATACATTTTTTTTTTTTTTAATCTTATATATCAAGTGCTAATCTGATTGTATTTTCTACATGTTGCATTGTTTATTCAGTACTAGATTGCATATACTTACTGTCGTTAAAGATACATGTGGCTCGTCCTAATTTTAGTGCACTTTACAGGGTTCATCATCATATAGGGTTTAACGTCATTTTTCATGCAATTCTTCTGTGGCCCTTAGTGCAAATTGTTTAATGTTGGAATTAAATCCTCAAATGTTTTTACCGTGTGTCTTTATTAGTTGTATTGACCCTCCCATCCCTTTCTTTCTTAGCTCCAGTACAAATCCGTGAATATTTAGTGACAATACAACATGACAATCACAAATATTCTTCACATACACGATAAATACACACATTTTGAACATTGTCTCAAGTCTGTTGTGTGATAAGTTCTCACACTGTTTCATTTGTATAAATGATATTGTGTTGGCAAGATGATGTACTTAATGTGTAGAAAATCGGAAAACTCAGCTGAAACTACCAATTTTAGGACGTCATCATTACAACTAATTATCATTGCATATGCCGGAACCAGTCCAACACCAGGACTGCAGTGATCCAAACTGAGCGTTTTAAGTAACGATGCACTTTCAAGATTCCTGAATAGTTCAAGCTTCCTCTGCCTTAAACTTCGCTTTAATTATTTAGCTATTTTGTGTGCATCTTCGCAACAGATAGGAATACGTTTTACACATGTACTTGGTTTTGTGTTTAGTTGGGTTTAACACCACCGTTCAGACCACGATAGGCCGTACATGGCGGCCAGCGTATTTGATGGCGGAAGAATCCTGAAAGAAACACCAGCCCACGGGAAGCTAATGATAAGCTTTCTCATATATCCACGTGGGTCGATCCGAGACGCGAACTCACACTCGCAGATGTGAGATATGCAGATGATCTGTAAAACGAGCGCCTTAGACCATTCGGCAATCCAAGGCCTCCAACATATGTCCATCTTCTCCGCCCACTGCAAGTACTAATGACGGCTTTTCAAAGGCTTAAAATCATCACATAATTATGGTAATGATTTAGACTGGTGATCGACTTTTTTCCAGGCGCATGTCATGATGATCATCATGCAGTGCAATGTTTTTAAACAAATAAATCGTCTTTATTTTCTAGACGTCGTCCGATATCTGTTATCTCGTACCTAATGATATTATTAGCTACAACTATATTATAATAGGTGTCATTACAATCAACATGATGTATTCGTTTCACCGAGCTGAGAATAATGAAAATTAGATTATCGCAAGGCATTGAGGATAGGATTCTTGAAGAGACAACTTGAGTCAAACTGGCTGAAGTAATGGAAATAACGGCGAAAACAATAGGGACAACTTTTAGCGGGAATGAACACCTGAAATTTGCCATAGCATTTATTATATATTATAACAGTGCCGAAAGTTAAACAAGTCAGTCTGAGACTAATTCGAAATGCTAGAACAGTTTTCAAAATACTCTTGAATCATTACAAGCACCTAAGGGTAAAACAAATGAGACTAAACGAGGCGAAAGTTAACATTCATATCGATTCTACTTGACTGTATACTTTAGGAGTTATTTGGTGTCAGAATTAAGTAAAAGTGGAGATATCTTTCGTTAATCTACGATTATTTTCTTGATTGAGACATAAGTTAGAGAGATTTTCACTAAAACTACTTGTATTAAAAGATACATTTTCCTTTACAATGATCTACTTAAATATCAATTTTATATTTTATCACAACTTAATAAATATAGGTTGCTACAGTTGCATGGGAAATATGAACGAGGTTTTTCTTCTGAACGACACTGTATGACTTTAGGGAGTGAAGTATCGTTCAGATAAAAGTAGTTTAAAATTACTCGTTCAAATGCAATAATTTATTTAGTATATACTCATTTTCGAATATCAACAAATGATTCTAAAAATAATCCGATTCATCCCCCTAGATAACACAAGGAAGAAAAGAGGCACCTATCTCAACAGATGCCTCTTTCTGAAACATGCGCGTGCAACCAGATGTAACACCCTTATGAGATAACATTCCAACGTCATCACGGAAAGGGATTATTTAAAATTGTCATTCATTATGTAGTAGTACAGTACGGAGCAATACTGCACCATTTCGATCATTTATAGTTAATGGACAAAAAAGAAATGTGTATATAATAAGTAAAAAATACCGTTTTGAAATGCATTTTGCCTGTCAGCGTGTATTTTTAGGTTACTGTATTTGTATGGAAAACTTTGAACGGGTTCATATTTTCCCTACAGAATGTAATAACCGTTTAATTATAAACTCATTGTGCTTTTCTGCCTAAGGCTAAATGATAAAAAGAACACACTACAAGAAACAAAGTAAATGAATTTATGCTGGATTCCAAAGTAAATACACAACTATAGGTTCAGTAATACACGTTAATAGTATTAATGCGCACATACCACCACCCAGAGACCTTTGAACGTGATCGCGCGCTTACACATTCGTTTCAAAATATACCTCGCTTTCGTCTGTTTAAAACTGAACTTTAGAGTCATATTGTGACTGAATGCGCATTGAAACAATCTCTTCAGTTGAGATGGGATGAAGGGGTCTCGTTTTTCTGTTGATCCAACGTAAGTCTGCTTTTCTAGTTGTGTTGGACTGGATTTATTAGCTGTGTCATTTCCGTACGATGTACATGTGACTCGAGGGGCTGAAATTCATGCAGCTGCACTCGTGTTTCTTGTCTGTCATTGATTGCTTGGAATCATAATGTAGGAAATACTATGAATTCTTTCAACTGAAATTCACAAAAAGACGCAGGATTAGATTTTGTTTGCTAGGGAATATCACACTCATTTCTTTTTGAGTGCAGTAAGGAGAATGTGATTTTTATTGGAAATACAGACGAAATTACAGTACAATTTTGCGATGTGGATCAAGTTTTTGAAACCCATGTAATTCTGATTAGCAAACATAACTAAGACAATACATTCTGAGGAAATTCAAAATGCCAAAAGGTAAGTATATTTATTGCCATTTTTATTACCAGCTAAAGATGGCATATGTTTATGCTCTGTCACCTGCATGCCCTTTGTTAGAGGGACCCCATCTATTTTACCTGACCAGTGCAGTTTGATTTCTATTTGCTAAAATAAATACAAATATTGTCTCAAAAAGTAAAACGGGCAAATTTGCAAAGCAGCTTCGGTGAGACAGCCCATTTGGCCAGCGGAAATGATACTTTTTTATTCGTCTTGGCTTATTTGCTCTGAGATTCTTGGTTTTCTACCGAAACCCGCTTTCTTCAGCTGCATTTGTTTTCGAATTTAGGTGCTTGGACTGGTTTGTAAAACGGACGTCTCTGAGGGAGACGGTATAGGCCTTGGCCTTGATATACCTTTCAATGTTATTTGCATAGTCCCTTGGGAGCACGGGTCATAGTTCGAACCATTCGATTTGCGAATAGTTATGAACATATCACCTACATAACTGTTTAACTCATCAGAATGGTATTTTCATTACGGATACAAAGCGGATATTACGTTCATTCGTTTGCTTGGCTGAAAGTTTCTTTTATGATTCAGTGAACGCAACCACATCGACAACTTTAACATTTCTTCTTTCAAATGGACCAAAGAGCTTGTTTAGTCATCCACAGAAAAATATGATAAATCAAAAGCTCCTGTGTCTGCTACATGAGAGTATATTGTTTGTTTACAGCCAATACTTATAACACACGATACTATTTTAGACACGCGTGCCGTGCAGTAAGAAGCAGTGCAGAATGGAAAAATATTGCACAATTCTGACAATGTAAAGATAACGGAGAAAGAATGAGCAAGTAAGAATAATATATACTGGTGCTATCCAAAAGGTACCATCAATAAAATTCAATAGCCGCGAACACTGAAGAAATCGCAATAATTCCGGTTGAGTTTGTTCAAAAGGTATTGAACATTTTAAAAATTGATAGTTAATAAGTACCAATACAATATGCTATATATATATATATATATATATATATATATATATATATATATATATATATATATATATATATATATATATATTGCCACTTTGACATACATAAGTTCAACTCCGTAGAAGCAGCTTATGGTACTCCAGTAAGATTTGAAATAAAAAAAAATACATAATTGGATCATAAGGCACGTCATCATGTGCCTTGTGAGTTACAATAGTACCGACTAGTATATACGAACATGACTTATTGCATCATATTTAGTCAATAGCGAATGGATGTGGTAAATGTCAATAGAAAAGAAAATAATTCGTAAAAATGAGGAAAGAAATTTGAATAAAAGAGTTCAAAATTGCACATAATTATTATAACCACGTGTTGTTCTGCTTTCAGTTAAAAGTGTACGACACAGTCTATGTTATTGAAATATGTTTCCCTCATTATTTTTTTCTGTTTAGTGTTGATTTTGTTGCATTGATAAATGTAATTTAGGTGAGAAACATCCTTGGGAAAGTAATGTTCTGTTCAGTGCACCATTGAATTGAGATTTAATTCTGGATGGAAAGCATGTAATTTGATACCATTGAATGGACCGAAAGAATTTAATTTGATTTATTGAATGGACGGAAAACATGTAATGCGATCCCATTTTAACAGAATATAACATCCATATATGAATTCAAGCATATAATAAAACGTAACGTCCTATGAATATCTACGAGATGAGCCATGGTGAAATAATGCGATAACTTTAGGAACTTTTAACTGAATAGATTAAGTTTTTTGCCAGGTTTTTCATAGTACTCTTAGCACATTATTGGTTATATTATGCTGAAAAAATGAGAGCTAAGTGTCCTTCCAAGAACATGCCAATGCAACCAACTTGGCAGGCCTGGACCGGTATTAAAGCAGCGACCTTTGGAGTACAAGTCGAACGCGTAGTAAAGCAACGACCTTTGGAGTACAAGTCGGACGCGCTACTAGTTGAGCTACCTCGACTCCCGATTATATCGAGTGAGATGCTTAAAATGGCGTTGAACAAGTGACACCGCGATTTCGGGAATGATGACTGGCACTTATTTATAAGGAAAGAAGTACAAGGTCAAGCAAAAAGAATAATCTAAGAACTGTTCAAAGGTTTCGTAGCACGACATCTTGCACGAATCATCACGCTCACGGCTTTTCCAGGTTTTCTATCAAACTGTGAAGACGTGTATATATATTTCCTACAGGATTTAATAATTTTTCAATACACGTATGTATAGAAATAGTAGCTAAAGATATTCCCATGTGGCAGCTATATGTCGTGGTTAATTTACTTATGTATACTTATTCGTCTGTCTTAGGGCTTACGAATCAGTCATCGTAATTTTAGACCTGGAAACTTCTAGCAAATAGAATTTTTAAAAACGTGATATTACCAAGTTAGATTTTACATCTCATAATGGTATGCATACTTTTCCACATTTTTCTATTAAAAGACTGATATCCCAAGGGTTTGCAATAACGGCTATTTGATAATTTGATCAACCGTTTCGGTTTAAAGAATAAAAGCTGTGGCCATAAATCACTTATTTCTATATTCCTTTTAAAATAAATTGCGCGCTTACATTATGAGTAAATCTCAATTCCCACCGGGCACGAAGCATTCCACGAAAACTTGTGGATGTTCTTTCTCAACTGGTCACTCGAAAGTGTAGTTACCAAACTTAACACCTGCTAGTTACATCATTCTTATTAAACATGCAAAATGTGGTTTTCTTCCAAAGAAGTAGAAGAGGGGAAAAGGGTGGAGGAACGGAGAACTATTTGTGTAATCTAGTCGGAAAGAACACGGGAAATAAATAATATTAGTTCAAAGCAGACTCGATGCACAAAACAATGAAATTCAAGTGCGTTCAATGGATAAATGTATCAACTGTTTTGCTGAATATAGATGTCGCATTATTCAATGGAGGAAAAGTTACAAGAATCTTCTGTTCATGCACCGTAAGTAAGATATCCATCTATACTTACACTGAACTTTCTCCTTTGGCTGAAACACAATGAAAACGATTCATGGATTAAAATTCTTTAAATCTCTCTGTATTGCACTTGAACATAGCTGAGTATGCATATACATGTACATATATTTGTTTATCATGACAGATAGACGTCAAATTTATTCATACATTTGTCATTTACCAACATCGATCGATACAAATTTGCTGTAATTTGCTATTTGGAATGGTTTACAAGTGTTAGCTTTCTATCACTGATTTTCCTTTACCCTTAAGCTTCAAAGACTTAAGTACAGTTGATTGCACATCCGATATTATGGAGCAATTGTGTAATGCGTGGTGTATTAAAGGGTTACCGAATTCTTGTTCCAAGTAAATCGTAAGTCTATACTTTCCTAAAACTTGAAATCGGCGTATCGTGCATGTCTTTTTCAAGTAATCTTATCAGAATTTAGATTTCACACTTATAAAAGTAAACCACGGCTTTCATCTTGTTATCACCACGTTAGTCCTCATTTAATATTAAAATATTGTACCAGTTTTAAAAGGATGTATTATACAGATAATCAAGATAAAGGCTAATTTTGAATTACCAAAGGACCTCGTCATTGTCTGTCCATGTACTCAGAGACGAAGTGAATTAACCCCTTTTCTCTTAAAGTAACGTCACCTGCGCTCGTGATTATGGTTGGGATGTAGAAACCTCCATTTCTAAGATTTAATTATATTTTTGTATCTGCTAAACAGTTTCCTCATATATATGTATTCATTACGAAAGATACTAAATAAAATAATTATTTAAGCATAAGGTATGCTATATTTATTAAGTGGTATTGGTTCCCCTTCAGACATAATTAAGCAAAAACCGAGAAAAATTGATTAACTTTTTCTCCACCAAGATTTTGTATACATCCCAAATATGTAAATGAATATCTATTGCTATATTTATCTGTCAATTGCATCTGCTCTATTAGTTTAGGAAAACACCAAATTACGATTTTGAATCACAAAACCCATCCGCGTCCAATGGAATAAACGTTATCGTTTCTTCCAATGCTGGATCATTGGATGTGCTGCGTGCAGTCAACCTTGTTAACAAGCGATTTTGTGTTTGGCATTTGATATTATCTTTCCAAATTATTGCAAGGGTTTTATTTGCTCATTTTGTTTTTATTTTGCATGCTAGACTGTACTCTTCGTAGCAAGAAGAAAATCAGTCAATCAATCAATACGCCAGACGTCGTTCACATAACTTGACATATTCGATAGTATGAACTATGCATTAGATATGTTGATGATAAAAGTTGTCCATTCAGTACCCAATTTTGAAATATAAATTGTGGCCGATAATTTATGACTGAAAATGCAGGGAACTCATTTATTCACCATCGCACGACGATCTTAGCAACGTATCCGCTCCCCTTCCCCTGTCTCTTATTGGGAGAATAACTATTAACCCGATCACACAGTACCTGAAAAGAAGTTCTGAATAAAGTATTCTTCAACAAAAGCGAAACTTCTAAACAGAATTACATGGTCCTACTAGCTGTTCGACAAGTTTCATCGCAAACATAGACTGAACTGATAAAATTACAACTCTAAACAAGGCTAAACCAGGGGTCAAATGGTCTGTGACCTTGTGTAACCTGTCATTTGGGGACAGTTTAACTTTCGACCTGTTAAAGGAGATATCGAAATTTCTTTAAGTGGGTAGTGAAAGTGGAGGGTGCAGTGGTTATATAATAATAATAATAATAATAAGAAGAAGAAGAAGAAGAAGAAGAAGAAGAATATGCAGGAAACTAAGAAATATATATATATATATATATATATATATATATATATATATATATATATCTCATATATATATGTAGCCTTATATATATATATATATATATATATATATATATATATATAACCTGATGACAATTCTTGTCGTGAAGTGTACCAGAAACACATACGGTAAAAAAGCAATTTTTATTCATTATATTAATCAGAGTCTAAATCAAGTCCTGGAATATTAAACGTTTTTCCTTCCTATTCTATTTGATGATAGTGATGCTAACGTTGCAAATAATTATGATAATAATCACATCAGCTATTATACTTACACTTTTACTTATACTTATACGTATTAATATCATTATTTGGAGCGTTATTATCCACATATAAATAAGCTTGATGTTATTTGTAGAATATGTATTTTCTAAAGTCCATCTGTTTTTTCCCACCGCCCAAAGATATACTCCTACGGCAAACGTCGTTGTTGGGGAAAGTTAGGGCGATGGACAAACATCGGCTATAATCTGCGATCCACAGTAAGACTCTATAGGTTATACAGCAGGAATGTAAATAATTTCCAAGTTATAACCCATGACTACTGTTACGAGTATAGGCTCTTACAAAAAGTAACAGAAAAGAGTGAAGACAACAAGCTTTGTAACATTTGACAAATAATTTATTTCCCTAGAATACCAAGTGAAAAATGAGAAGAAAAAAAACTTACGTTTTTAGGTTCAAATCCGAAAATAATCCAAGAATTAAAAAATAGAAGTCCTATTATTAAAAAGTCCTGAATGAATCTGAGTTCAAGTCTCGATGAAATCCAAAATGGAAGGCGATGACGTCTGTTGTAACCTTCAAAGTGCTCTTGTGTCAACAGTTCTTTGTTGAATCACAGAAAATATTATTCTAGTTTTGAATTCCGTATAAATTTCAATAAATATCTGATCCAAAAATTTTATAGGAGCACTTATGTATTTCCAGGGAAAAGAATCACTTAATTCCATAAAATAAAAATTTAACTCAAACTGGTCATAACATAACGTATCAATTGTTTGGAGCACGACTGAACAATCTCCATCAAGACAACAGTTATACACTTGTTTAAGACGCAAACCAGATTCCCCTATGAGGGTCAATCTTCTAGAAAAATTAGAAGTTTGAAACAATAAACACATGTTTCATACTACGTACTCCAGGTATGGCCTTGACTTAACTTAATGATTCTTACTCTGGGAAAGAAAAAAAAATAAAAAGTTGTTTACCAAAACTGTCACTGACTCTGAAACAAGGTCAAAAAGTAGAGACAATGTTTCTATTATTAGTTTCTTATCAATGAAATAAAAAAGTCAGGTCAAACAGAACTGAACTGAATTTTTGGACAATGTCAAATCCAGTAAACAAAGTTACATTACAATAATATGTAATGAAATTAAAAAATTTAAAAGTAACAAAAAAAAAATTAAATTAAATATACATAACTCTTCCGCATAAAAGAAAAAGATTTATATAATAAAGCTTTCTGATTACCATAGGTCAATTATACATGAGGATTAAAACAAAATAACAAAAGAAGAATTCTGAAACTCCTGTTTGACAAGTCAGGTCATTCCGAATTAAATCTCCGGATTTAAGCGACGGACTTAGGCTGCCAACAGGAATGAAGGGATCACATTAAAGTAAATGATTGATTTAGAGACTCCTTCCTGTGAAGTAAGGACTGGCGACGCACTGCGATCGGTAAACCTCTTGCGGCTAGTTAGCTAAGAAATTATGGACCAGGTAAAAAGGACGAAATCAAACTATAACTGGAATAAACTGAAAACGAATTGGAAACGCTAATGGACATGATACAGATCTCGGAAAACAGAATGTGATGGAATAAACTGAAAACGACCTGGAAACGCTTATGGACATGATAGAGATATCGGAAATGAATTTTCAAACATGGAAAACAAAATGACGAAAAGATTTCTGAACAGGAACTTAAAAATGATATTATAAAGGACCTTGAAAATTTGGATATACCTGAACTCTAAATATAGATGGAAAAAAATTTAAAGAATTGAACTTTTCAAAACATGGAAACCAAAATGAAGAATATTTGAAACCAGAATTCGAAATATAGATGGACGACACCAGAATTTGAAATATAGAATTTCTTCAACAAGAACTTAAATATTAGTGAACAACCTTTTCTAACGCTCTACCTTTCTATTTTTCTGCTGTAGCTTTCCTAATAATTGCAAACATACAAACATTACATTTAATTTACTTATTGAATTCTCTTATGCTATTGTTATTGTATTTTGAACTGAACTCATGTGCTAAGACCAACTAAATGTTTATTTTGACTTATTTAAACTATTACTGTTATTCATATTTCAACTAGACTATTGATTGATTAAATTACATTACTAGCATTGCTGTTTAGCTCGATTATCTTGATTATTATTGTAATTGCGAAACATTGATAATAACTCCGCTCACTGAATTAATGAAGCGTGACATAGCCGGAGCCCGTGCTGCTCACTTTGCACTTAAACATAATGCATATCTAATAGATTTGAATTAACTCATGCGCCAAGACCAACCTAATGTCTACGTTGACTAATATAAACTATTATTACAATTTGTACTTAAACTACTCACTAAATGACAATATTATTATTGCTCCTTAGCTTATTTTGATAATACTAATGAACTAAATTTAGGTACTTATTTATTTATAATCGACCTTACTACTAGATTGAAATTTAAGAAATTGTTATTAATTATTTTGAGAATCAAATTGTTTTTACACATCAACTGAACAATTACATGAACTTACTTCGATTGCATTAAACTGCTTCTAGAACTATATAATTAAATAATAACTTAAACATCTAAATCTTAAACAGTCCTACATAAACATAAGACAATATAAGAAACAAACATCATACACATATAACAAATACAGGACAATATTCATCCCTGGCAAGGATCACTGAGATAAATAACTCCATAACAAGCCGGAGTTAAGGAGTATCAATACAATTAATACAATTACGTAGAAGGTGTACAAACCCTAAATCAAAATTTAAATAAAATTGAAATTAATAAACTTAATATAAATAAACAAACACTTACATATTGGGGGAAACAATAACACATAAAATCATTTTCCAATTTCGGCACTAGGGGGTTCCTCATATGATGTTAATCTGAGAGGAACCACACCAATAAACAGAAGAAATCTTATGAATGATACAATGTGTACATGAAATAATATATTTCTATACACAGGAAAGTGCATATGCTATTAAATTGTATTTTCCCTTGATGTGCCTGATGTCAATATTATATTCCTGTAACAACAAACTCTACCTTAATAATCTCTGATTGTTATTTTTCATCTTGCCGATGAACGTAAGGGGACTGTGATCACTAAACACAATAATCGGAGAAGGAGCTGAACTAATGCAAACTTCAAAATGTAGTAATGCCAATATCAAAGTCAAACATTTTTCTCGATTGTTGAATAATTTATTCGGTGCTTATTTATTTTCTTAGAAAAATAGACCACTGGATGGTCAACACCATTTTTATCTTCTTGAATCAATACTACTCCAACACCAACATCACTTGCATCAACAGACAGTTTAAATGATTGACAGAAATTTGGAGCCGTAAGGACTGGTGCACTCTCAAGTATGGCATTTAACTTATCAAAAGCCTCCTGATATTTTTCAATCAAATGAAACTTGGTTTTCTTGCCCAGGAAATTTGTCAGGGGTTCAGCAATTACGGAAAAATTGGAACAGAATTTCCGATAGTATCCAGCCATACCTAAAAATCGCATCAGTTGCTTTTTACTAACAGGCACAGGGAATTCAGAGATAGCATTGACCTTAGCATCTATAGGTTTAACCTGTCCATGTCCCGCGATATGTTCTAGAAATGTTATACAAGCAAGGCAGAACTCACTTTTCGATAAATTGATTGTTAATCTTGCATCAGTGAGTCTGTCAAAGAATTTCCGAATTGTCGCTAAATGTTCTTTCCAGGTGTCGTTGTAGATAATGACATCATCGATGTAAGCATCACAATTATCTAGACCAGATGTAATCATATTCATTAAACGTTGAAAGGTACTTGGCGTACCCTTCATCCCAAACGGCATCACTTTATATTGATAAAGTCCATCTGGAGTCACGAATGCCGAAATTTCCTTTGCCCTTTCCGTCCTTGGAATTTGCCGAAATCCTTTCAGAAGGTTACATTTGGTGACATATAACATTTCCAATTTTATCAATACAGTCATCGATTCTTGGTAAGGGAAATGAATCTGTTTTAGTCACACTGTTCACTTTTCTATAATCCGTGCACATGCGGAAAGTTTGATCTGGTTTCGGAACAAGTATACATGGTGAAACTTCAGTCACTTTTACTAGGCTCTATGAAATCATTTTCCAGCAAATACTGAATATCCTTTTTCAAGTATTCCTGTTTGCGAGGGTTCATCCTGTATGGGTGTTGTTTCACAGATTTTGAAGTTACAATTTCATCGTCATGGGAAATTTTTTTTGTTCTCCTAGGAACTTCTGGAAATAAGTGCTCATATTCAAGTAATAACTGTTTAAGTTCATTCCCTTCTTGTTGTTGCAAATGTGAAAGTTTCTGGACCAGGTTATTCATAATTTCTGAATTCCGAAGATTTGTCACTCCAAAATCAAACGTGTCCCATTGCATTCCATCACTTACATCCTCAGTGAGTGTGGGACAGGTACAATTAAATTAATTGCATGATTATCTTGGCTATCTCTCTCAATATACTGGTACTCCTATAATTTACTTACATCCCAGGAGTACTATTATTATAATTTAACTCATTTATTTTCTTTTTAACTTTGTAAGGGCCGTAATACCTAATCTGAAGAAAATTTTGAAGAATGAGCAAGAGAAACACAACTCAATCACCAGACTCAAAACTTCTCTCCATTGTAGTTCTATCAAACCATAATTTCACTTTTGACTCGAATTGCTGGATGCCTAATTCAAGCATAACTTGCTCGAAAATTCCAGGCACAAAACTTGACCCGTGATCAGATTGGACAGATTTGGGAAGGCCAAATTGAGTAAGAAATCTTTATCAAAGTTTTTACTATTGTTTTAGTTTTAATATTCCTCAAAGGAATTGCCTCTGGAAATCTTGTTGACGCACACATTATGGCCAACAAGTACTGGTTACCTGACTTGGTCTTAGGTAAGGGACCAACACAATCTACCGTTATTCTGCTAAATAGTTCGTCAAATGAAAGAACACGTTGCAGATGAGCGTTAGGTATCTTCTGTTTGGGTTTTCCTACCATTTGACAAGTATGACAAGATCTGCAGTATTTACAAATATCACTTTTAATTTTTGGCCAATAGAAGTTATTCAAGATCTTGTGATAAGTCTTATTAATCCCTAAATGACCAGCCAAAGGAGTTTCATAGGCCAGACTAAGAATTCCCTGTCTGTACGCTTTTGGAGCTACAATTTGATAGTTCACTGACCACTCATCACCAGCAGGTACCTCGGGAGGTCCCCATTTTCTCATAAGAATTCCATTTTTAATGAAATAACAAACATGTACTTCAGTGGCTTCAGTTTCACTAATGGCTCTTTGAAACAAACTGGAGATCTCAGGATCTTTTACCTGTTCGACGACAAGTGATTGTCGTTTGTCACCCTGATTAGAATAAAGAGAATGAGTAGTTAAAAGAGGATCACTGTGATCAATACCCTTTGATTGATCCAAACAAGGAGTGTAAGTGACCTTATCAAAAGCCTGACCAATACGTGTGTCAGCTGAAGGAATACTTTTCTGATCAACATAATTCTCAAGAGCTTTCTTTGCCATAGCTCTAGTAACTGCACACGCTGGGCATAAATCAGGGAATTCTTTTTCAATAGGATCAACTTTTTGATCCAAACAACTAACCACAAACTTATCTCCATATAGGTCATTGCTTAGTAATAAATGAAACCTCTAAGTCTGATAGCAACTTTACACAATGGAGAGAAACATTAGCAAAGCCGCACTCTACTCCCTAAATAAGAACACTCTCATTAGAAGAAGACTTCTCAGAAAAAGGCAAAGTACCTGATAATAAAAGACTCTGAGAAACTCCTGTGTCCCTTAAAATTTTAATAGGGATGGGATTGGCCGAATCACCTAAGAGAGATATATAACCCTTCGACACGAACGGTTCATAATTCTCCATAATAAAATCACACTGGAGTTTATTAGACCCAACAAATGTATTGCTCTCAATACATGACCGTAACCTTGACCTCTTAGAAGTAAGATCATTTGGAATAAGTCAGTCTTGATTCTAATGCTTATTTTTCAATTTGTAGCAATCAGAAATAACGTGTCCTTTCTTCTTGCAATAGGTACACGTAGGAAGATATAAGGATTTCTGATCAGGTTTGTCAGAAGCTTAATTTTTAAAAGTTGTGCCAGATTAAAATTTAGAAGGGCTTGTATTAGGATGAAATACTTTTCTACCGGAAAACTGCTTAGTGAAAGACTTGCCTACAAAAGAAACTTTATGAGCTAAAGATACTCGTCGGCAGCACGAGCAGAATCTTCCAAGGTTTCGACCTTATGCTCATCAAAATAAATCTTAATGTCACTATGGATACAGTTCTTGAACTCTTCAAGTAATACAAGTTGTCTGAGATTTTTGTAATCTTTATTAACCTTTCTAGATGAGCACCACCTATCAACATGTCGTGCTTTTTCCCATGCAAATTCGACATAGGTCTGGTCAGTTGATTTTCTAGAATTCCTAAACACTTGCCTCAGGGACTAACTCATAACCCTTCGATATAGTCCTTAACCACATCATAGTCAGCACTCTGCTGTAGAGTGACAGTGTATTGTAAATATCACGAGCTTTACCAGTAAGTATACATTGTAATAATAGTGTCCAGTACTCTCTTGGCCACTTCAAAGTTTCAGCAATTTTCTCAAAATGAACAAAATATTTATCTACGTCTTTTTCCAGAAAAGGGATACTAACTTGATATTCTTAAAACATCAAAAGTAGGGGAGTGTTTTCCATTTGCCAGCTGTAATTCGTTGAACCTAATTTCATATTCCCTTTCTTCCTTTGCTCTTTGCATTTGCATTTGCAATAGCCTATCTTATTTTTCTTTCTCAATTTGCATTTGTCTTACTTCCCTGTCTCTTTCCATTTGTATTATTTCTATCTGAAACTGAACCTGTCTTATCACCAATTCCAACTGCATTTGTTTCTCCTCCTTCTCCAATTGCAACTGCATTTGTTTATCTCTCTCTCTCTCCTCTTTCTCCATTAGCATTTGTTTCTCTTCTTTCTGAAACTGCACTTGCATTTGTTTGGCCTCTTTATGTTTCTGAAGTTCAAGCTTTCTTAACTCTAATTCCATCTTTAATTTTAATTTTAATTCCTTAACTTTTATGTCAGAGTCTGATACAGACTTACTGATCGAAACCAAAGCACTTTTATCCAAACATTCTTTTCCACCAAATACTCGACCAAAATGTTTTTTATTTCCTGTTTCGTTAACGAAGCTTTTGCCTTAGAAAGATCATATTTTCTGGCAAGCTGAAGCAGGTCTACCTGTTCCTGGGTAGGATTTGAAAGAAAGATCTCCATTTTGATGACATTGTAAAAAGCCTGCTGATTTCAGTAAAGACTTCTAAAATGTGAAATAATACTTGGGATTTAAAAAATTCCGAAAACTAAGGGAATTTAAATTTCAAAAAAACAAATTTTCTGAAATATTTTAGCAAAATTCGTATATCCCGGACGAGCCCCCAATTTTCTGTTACTTGTTTAGGCTCTAACAAAAATAACAGAAAAGAGTGAAGACAACAAGCTTTGTAAAATTTAACAAATAATTTATTTCCCTAGATCACCAAGTGAAAAATGAGAAAGAAGAACTTACGGTTTTAGGAATCAAATCCAAAAATAATCCAAGAATTAAAATTAGAAGTCCTATTATTAAAAAGTCTTGAATGAATCTGAGTTCGAGTCTCGATGAAATCCAAAATGGAAGGCGATGACGTCTGTTGTAACCTTCAAAGTGCTGTTGTGTCAACAGTTCTTTGTTGAATCACAGAAAATATTATTCTAGTTTTGAATTCCGTATAAATTTTAATAAATATCTTTATCCAAGATTTTGTAGGAGCACTTATGTATTTCCAGGGAAAAGAATCACTTGAATTCCATAAAATAAAAATTTAACTCAAACTGGTCACAACATAACTTAACATATCAATTGTTTGGAGCACGACTGAACAATCTCTATCAAGACAACAGTTATAAACTAGTTTAAGACGCAAAACAGATTCCTGAATGAGGGTCAGTCGTCTAGAAAAATTAGAAGTTTGAAACAATAAACACATGTTTCATACTACGTACTCCAGGTATGGCCTTGACTTAACTTAATGATTCGTCATCTGAGAAAGAATAAAAAAGTGACTTAAAAAAAGTGTTTACCAAAACTGTCGCTGACTCTGAAACAAGTCAGAAACTAGATACAATGTATCTATTATTAGTTGCTTATCAATGAAATAAAAAAGTCAGGTCAAACAGAACTGAACTGAATTTTTGGACAATGTCAAATCCAGTAAACAAAGTTACATAACAATAACATGTAATGGAATTAAAAATTTAAAACTAACAAAGAAAAACTATTAAATTAAATATACAAAGCTCTACACTTGTATCTTCAGGAGACATATCTAAAGAGTTTCATGGAGGTGTATAGACACTTGACACAGCCTGAACATCGTATATATTAAATCCAACACTTCTTAGACCAATAAATCAGAAATCAGTTTCATTTTCTATAAAAGCATTTGATACCTCAACAGTTTAATTCTAAGGAGGATGGAGCAACGCTTTACAATGGCTGTAAACACCTACAGACCCCCATTATAAAGCATATCTCAAAGTTTAGAGCCTCTATATTAAACGATGCGGAAGGAGATGAGAGAGATTATTCAAGTGTACGAGCTCCTATAATCAGCATTCAATCTTCAAGACTTTGTATCACGCGGTGTGCATACATTTTATGCTGGACTTACAGTTTTCGTTGTGTTCCATATTCTCATGAAAAACAATATATGCATCTCTTTTCACTGATTGTGTCTCTGGACATACGGCAAATAATAATAATAATAATAATAATAATAATAATAATATCGGATTGATCGAAAGTTTCAATGGCTATGTCTATCATACGGACAGTGGCGCCTTGACAATATCTACGAATTTTCTTAACAGCAAAATTTTTCATCTTTTATGTGTTGCAATAAACACCGCTCCTATGTTAATTAATGTTTTCTTTGTTATCAACCTATTTATTATTCATTCATTTTCCCTTAATATGTGGGTGAGGGGTGTAATATGTCCAAAAGCGAATATGGTAATTCGACTGTTGATTAAATTGCACTCCCGTCTTGTCAATATCAGTTCTGAATATAATAAAACAATATAATATAAAAACGACGTAGTAATGAAGAGGTGGAATACTGTTGCTTTTTTTTTTTAGAGCTGCCTAAAGGAAAGGTTAAACGAAATTCCAACACACACCACTAAATAACAAATGTTACCAAGGTAAATTAATCCCTGTGCAGAATGAATTGTACTTCATAAAAAGCGCATGTTTCGTAAAATGGTCATCGTTTTTGTGTTGTTTTTTTTTAGATCTTGCTAATGGTCGTGTGTCATCATTCTTACTGATACAATGCAATCGATGTTTAATGTTCGTTTCAATGCAGGATTTACAAATACAGATTTTGTCTCAAAAACGACAGTGATTCTGCTTGATTAATTAAGGAATGGAACAAATGCTGGGAATTTTAGATTCAGTGCTTTTTAAATGGTGAGAGTATTTTTTGGAAATAGAAACAAACTGTTATTACCTTATATTTCAAGTAACGTCATCATGATACATTTTGGATGTTCAATTGATAATGTAGATTTTTGTTGTGGGGGGGGGGGATTTATAAGTAACATACCTTAAAGATGCACAACCAAAGATACAAACCTACCCTTATATGTTAGAGGGCATCTAATTAAAATTGACAGACAGTAAAGCCAACTGTTTCTGGAAAAGGAAAAAGTATACTGTTTCGTTAGTTCGCGCGACGAAAGTATTTGTTATAATTTCGAAATGCGTGAGCTGTGGAATCGGTTATATATTTTGTAACATTAGAATGTATACCGAATATTTTGAACGAATAATAATTCATCTGAATATTTAACGTAAAGATAAGAATATTACTCAAAAGATTATTATTATTATTAGTATTATTATTATTATCATTATTATTTGGTTATCATAGCATAGTAGTAGTTGTAACAATAACACTTGTTTTTGTTGCCTTTTTTTGGCTGTATTAAGATGACAACAATGATAGCTGTGACTACTTTAACAATGACCATGATAGCGGTAAGTTATCATTCTGTCTTTGTACATTTCGAAGCGTCAAGCATAAATATGTTACTTACTGATTACGCAACTAAGTTAATAAGTGTAGAAGACAAGCATACCTTAATAAGTATAGAAGACAATCATACATTAATAAGTATAGAAGACAAGCATACATTAACTAGTATAGAAGACAATCATACATTAATGAGCAGAGAAGACAAGCATGCATTAATAAGTATAGAAGACAAGCATACATTAACTAGTATAGAAGACAAGCATACATTAATAAGTATAGAAGACAAGCATACATTAATAAGTATAGAAGACAAGCATACATTAATAAGTATAGAAGACAATCATACATTAATGAGCAGATAAGACAAGCATACATACATTCATACAGATATACATACACGGATGCATGTAAGATATTCAAAAAGACAAGTAGGTAACGTACAGAATACATACCTTCAGACAGACTGACATACAAGCAGACAATCTTTCAATTGTTCGCCTAAAATATTTCAATTTATGAACCCTGTAAACTGGCTAGTGCTTAAAGGTGTCTAAGAAGTTTTGGTTGATAATATGTGCTGACTTAGCAGTCTATTATGGGTGTTTATATTATTCAAGGCTTAAATATTCATACGTTACGAATGGCTGGTGATTTAAAATCTCCCAACAAGCATGCATTAGGCACAGCTTTTAGTTATTTTATGTTACATGAATAGTCAACATTTATCAAACTTATCAGATATATCAAATTTTGCCTTCCAAAAAGGTTTAGAAAGATCTAGGAACCTACTGACTACAGTGTGACTGAACAAACTGAGTTGCCATTCTTCACTATTGTATTTGGTTGTCTTTGAAATTCATCTTTATTACCTACGAGTCAAGGAACTGTTTCTGGGAAGTAATAATAATAATAATAATAATGATAATAATAATAATAATAATAATAATAATAATAATAATTATTATTATTATTATTATTATTATTATTATTATTATTATTATTATCAACAAATGCAAAATCCGGACAGCGTGTAAAACACGTCAATGCATCCATTAACCACGATAAATCTGTTTCTAAAGGTTAAATTTACGTGAAAATGGATAGTCCATGGCTGACTACTAAACTATGAAACCGTTTTGTAAACCTACAAAACATCACCCCACGCACCCCAGACTAAGAGTCATCTCTCCATCGTAAACGATGCAGATGGAGTTGCGCTAAATTTAACATGTACGAACATCCAGACTTGCTACATACAACATCCCTGCTTTTGAAGTAAAATTGGCAATACAAATAATAAAAAAAAAAAAAAAAAATATCGGTAAATTTAGCTGTGAAGTAACTGAGGGTACAATTTTTAAGTTTGGAATCCCGACACCGAAGACAAGCGCTTTCGTGGCAAGGACGCACCCACTTTATTAACCGGTTATCATCGTAACTGTTCCATGTGTAAACTGTTTAATCAGTGTACACTAAAGATCCTTTGCTTTTGATTGACTTCTATAGTTTCGTCGAAAATAAACTGTGGCATGTACGTGATCTGCAATAAAGAAACTGCTCAGCGATAAAAGGTGTAAATGGGTATATCTAAAGACAATTTTCAAACGCCGTTTCTAAAGCAGACAGGTAACTTATGAAGATGATGATCAGGGCCGACAAGGGGGGGGGCAACCTGGGATATATTCCCGGGGCCCGGGCCGAGCAACACTTTTTAATTTTATAAAAGAAAACTTGTTTGAACGCTCTCTACGGCCCTGAAGATGGTGGTAATGATGATTATGCTGTGTAAAAAGTTGATTTACAAATCAACATATTTTTCGTTCAATATATATGCTCGATTTCACTACCTATCAAATGGGAATGATAATTTAACATAAATGGATACACTATTCGTCACCTAGCTTAAAAATGCTAAGTTCATCTTTTATTTATCTCCATATGTGCATATTTTCTATTTGTCATCCTATTTGTATTTATAATAAAAATATTAACTCCCCATTTAAGGTTACACGTTGACGTTCCATTTAATAAGGAAAGCCACTAAAATACATTATTTTTCTTAGTGAAAATGTTTTTAAAAGGAGACGAACATGTGGTATGGAGCTAGTGTTATATGCTGTTGTTTACTGTTGCATTGTCGAAACGGTGATTTACAGTGGGCTAAACAGTGATTTGTTTGGGTTTGGAGAACACTTAATTTTGGGCCAGGAAATCTTAATATTTGGGCAATAATTCAGGCAAGGATTATCTGTTTGTTTGCATCATCCGTTTGAGAGACATTTTGAACTGTATGATATTCCCGCACTTTAAACATCTTTGGAGGCCCTCGGGGAAACTATTTTTGATCCAGGTAACAAAATGGTGTTACGGGGGAGGGGGTGCGAAAGCGATATCCTGGAATAATAGTCGCCAACGTGCATATCGATTAGGTTTGCATGTCGATGTTGCCAATTCAGCTCCAAACACATTGCTGGGCTATAATATACACCACTGTATATAGAAAGAAAGAGGCGGAGAAAGGTAGTTAAAGCTGCCATAGATAACGCTAGAAAATCATACACGCAATGAGGCACAAAGCATGTATAAAGAAAGTCATAGTGTTTGGACTTAAGCGAAGAATGAATTTCAATTAAAAATGAGGAAGATGCGCCAAGGAGATGTGTGAATTAAAATTACCTATCTCCGTGGAAAACAGACAGCAGCAGTACCTTCAGAAGAGGTAATTAAATGAGTTCCAGCTCAAGATATAAACATTCTTCACATCCTGACTTAACAGCATTGGCATCAGAACAAATTCTCTTTCTCTTAGCCATTTCTCCTCTGTCATGTGATCATTATTTATGTTCTCAGTTTAATGTGCCAGTACTGACGTCTTACTATTCCGGGTATTTCTGGCAAATTGAATTGGTTTAACTCCATTAAATATCACCCTTTTCCATGCCTTATTTTAAATGAAGGAAACTAATCCAAATATTAGGCATTTTCCACTTGTTCGTATGGTCAATAATGTATTACCCCTCAGTGATCGCAGTCCACATATTCTATTATAGATTTCTATAATTTTTAATGCTGCGACGAGGTACGCTTTGCAATTTGTTCGTGTGTCTGGGGTTCTGGCATGGTGGTGTGAAATCTTTCTTACGATTAAATAATAAATGATTTTCAATCCAAAGTTAAACACGTGTGGTGGGAGAGGACAGGAGGATAACTGAAGATTTTCTCCTTTAGGAGGGGTAGATCACTATGCATGTTCCTATGTGGCCCTTCCTGGTTGTGAAAAAAGGGGAATGCATCCGGTAACTCGACTACGGATTATGTCGCATGAACATCTTGCCACTTCAGTCCTGATTAGAATCCAACTATAATATGATGCATTAATGCAGTGCAGATGATGCAGAAATGCATTATAGATGATGATGAAGTAATACAGTGTAGATGATGATGAAATAATGCAATATAGATGATGAAGTAATTTGAAAGGATGGATATATTAAGAACATCCTGCCAGATAATTAGATATATTGCTTAGTATTCTCTCTCTCTCTCTCTCTCTCTCTCTCTCTCTCTCTCTCTCTCTCAGGTCGTGCGCTTATTTCATTCTGCTATCTGTCGAAAGTTTCTATTTATTGTGTATGACTGTAAATTGTAATGATCATCCATAATCAAGATATTAGAAAGGTAAGTTTTGTACACGGGCATAAAATTCTATTTTAAGATGTTAAAAGTGTAGATTGAGTAGGATCTATAAATAGTTGTTTATGTGGGTGTTTACTATCATTTATAACAATATTAATAATAAAACCTGCTGATAAGTTTGGGGTAATTTCCTATTGGCTGTTGGGGTCAGATGGGTTCTTAGAAGAGTTAAGTTATTTTCCATTGGTTGGGTTAGGTCATGTGGGTTATTTTACTATATGGGGTGTTTGGAAAATGTCACGTATCTAGTACGAGTAAAATACATTCTCACTCCTTAGGCTTGTATACAAGTACGTGGAGCTGGACAATTTTTTCAATCTTATTTCGTATGTTCTTGATTTAACATCAACCTGTAGACATATTTAATGTTGTGTTTAGATATTATTTGAGAGGAAACGTTTTGCAGATTATTCGTTGGAATTACAAAGTGCTAATTGGACTAAAATATTATTCTTGAACTATTGTGAATTTATTCTAAGGAGTTATGGACAATGCCATTTCATACACAAGGACTGTTGGCAAACCAATACGTTCGAGGATATGAAATTCATTCGGAAGATTTCATTCTTTGGGAATTGTGATTGAACTTTTATACTGTAAGTTCCTCTTAAAGTTTCATTTTATAATTTTGATAATTAAATTATTTTCTAAGTTTACAAAACTTGATGGTTTTGCTTCTTTCTGTTACTTAGTTGACGACTGCAGGGTCGTAACACTATGAATACATTTAACCAAGGGAATTAACTCGCAAAGACATTATTGTACCTCACTGCCAACTAATATATTTATCTTAACTGACCATTTAAAATAATGTAATCGATCAATATTAATGTTTCGGGAAAATTGCATTGTTTTATTAGCAAGAATATATTCAGAATTTAATTTTAGTGTCCTTGTATCAGTACAGAAGTTGGATGAGTAAATGAGTGTCAGCTCATTAGAATTGTCAATATGATTTTATTTTCTGTCCCCAAACGACTGGATTTTAATTTTGTTTTCTCTTTAAATTGCTAAGACAACTCGCCAGAAATCTGATGTGTAGGAACTCTGCTGTACATGACGTGAAAACTACCGAGTAAAACATGGAGTATTTTTACAATAAATGTTTTGATGTGAGAGTTGATGGACTTTCGGTAACTTTCCCTCCTTTCATATCATAATAAACTCTGTCCCGCTGTCGTGGTCTAAAAGTGCTCTCATTTACACATTACTGACATCTCACCTCTGTCCGGGTAGGATATAGTCTCTGCTCGGCCACAGAAGGTATATGAAAAGCTTGAATATCGGTTCTTGGAGGTCGGTGGTTCTTCACGGGATTTTCCCGATTCTTCTCTACCTAATATACTGGTCGTCATGTATAGCCAATCATTTGCTGACAAACTGCGTTAAGCGCGCAACATCAAACCAAACCAAAACTAAAGGAGCCTCGAACGATTCCTTTTCGGTATTTTTATATCAAACTTGCAGAAATGAATCTTTCAAAACCAAAATTTGAAGAATTCATATTTAAAACCAGTAAGGACAGAGAAAATGTTTACCATAAACGAAATTGATTAGAAATTGCACTAGTGCTATTAGATTAATTTAACTTCTGCCACCAAAATATAATGTTTCAAACCTTTGTATATTTAATTTAATCTAAGATTTGTATAATTTTGTTTTGAAAAGTGCTTTCTGGCCTATGTTTGCAAACTACAGCAGCAAATTAGAAATCCAGTGCAAATTATACATTGCTATTACCTGTGGAGAAACATAGATGGGATATTATGGTGGATATGACTTTTATTTGACTTTGCACAGACCTACAGGTTGTTTTGTAGGCAAGAGACATATCTCATTACTATACATGGTTCCTAACCATGTTTGCCATACGTTTCTTTTGCAATTTGATGATTTTCTTTTTCCTTCTTATCT
This sequence comes from Megalonaias nervosa, assembly GCA_016617855.1. Taxonomy (NCBI): domain Eukaryota; kingdom Metazoa; phylum Mollusca; class Bivalvia; order Unionida; family Unionidae; genus Megalonaias; species Megalonaias nervosa. The sequence goes on along the minus strand of JAECUM010093951.1, from coordinate 52,790 downwards.
TCAGTGCATAAAGGTGAAATATCTTATCTTGTGAATGTTTTATATTACAGTTGTCTCTGCGAGAAATCATATTTTTGACTCATTGAGGAAATAATTTTTGCGGTTACTCACACCGCGGTAGTGAGAAACGGTAAACATCCGACGATTAAATCAAAACTTCCATTTATACTTGCACTTCTGAGAAATTTTGTAAACTAGGCCTTAAAAATAGTACGGAGTGTTATATCTACCTGTCACTTTAACCAAGTTTCCTGCCTATCCGTACTCGTTCTTATCAAATACTAACATTAGGGAAGTAAAATAATACTTCTGTATTGAAAGGTCAATAAACCCGTTTACTGACTCACGGAACATAGAGAATGATCAATGTCAGTTTTCCGAGAAATTGATCAAAAGAATTAGACGATAAATTTCTCGAAAGCATTTGTCTATTATGTGTCGGAGAACCATATTAATATTACCGTACCTGTTTTGGTCAAAAGTTTGCTAGAAAAGTTCATGCATCAAAGAAGATAAACTGATAAGAATCTTATTTTTCTTCTAAATCTCTGACTGGAATGTGAATTTCAAATTGTGTTTCTTTTAACATCTCTGATATCTTCAACAACTGCGTTTTAACCACTTTATGTTTCTTCTTCTGGCAGCTTCTGTTTCATTCCCCCGTCCCCTCCCCCCCAAAAAAATTATTTTTTGTTGATATAAAGCCTATGCATTTACTGCTGACAGTATAATTGTTCGTTCATTCCCTAACATATTTAGGTGGTTACAGTCGATGAAAAATGTTAATTTGAAACCAGGGGAAGGAGGAGACGTTCGTAAGTGAAATTACTATATATTCGTTGATACTCAAGCATGAGTCTCTTTTTGCAAACGATTAAGTTAGTGAAATGATAAATTTATAGAAAGGGGAACTGGTACAGAACACGTGGTGGAAATAACTGTCACATCACCTGTAAAATGGGGTAAGTGTAACCTCACCTTTTGCTGAGTCAACAAGCCTTCTGAAGCATACAAGCATACTTGAACTTCCGTGGAAATTCTCGTAGAACGTTCATCTAATGACACAATGATGATTGTGTTTCACTGGCACATAACATACTTAGGATATCAAAATACTGAGAAAGAACGAGACTTAACGAGATGTTAATAATTGAGGCTATTGGAGAAGCAGCCATCGAAAGACAATCTTTTCTGTTTCGTTTTCTTTATGAATGATCAATATGCTTTTTAATTATTTGATTAGCAATACGAGAAATAAACTACTGCTTTCATACTTTTAATGTCCATGAAGATCGTTAGATGTCAGATGTCTATTTGCTCATTACTGAATACAAACATATTTACTAAATTGTAGGCCTTTTAATATGTCCATGTGCGATAGATATTAATAAAAACCTCAAGTTATATTATTTGTATCTTATTAACCAACTAGTTTTAACGGTTTCTTCCGATTTTATCTTGTTGAAATATTTTCCATTGATGACTTGCTTTCATGCTAATATCATGTACAAATTAAAGTTGACAAATAAAGATTGTCTTAAATAAACCCGCCATCCATTATTTGGCTAATGTAAGATGGTATATATTAACCCTTTATGAATAATTGATGTCCTTGATATCTGCGACATTAGTGTTTGGATATATAACGTACATATCACCTAACGTAAACCAGAGTTTCGAGCAAAGAAGAAAATAAAATAAAAAAAATAGAAACACTACCTTAAAGCGCATATCCTAATTGCGGGGTCAAGTGTCGCATCGGTAAACTTAAAGTGAAAATGAACGCCCACAAGTTACTCCCCCCTGGTAATGAAAATATTAGGTTTGAATGGATAAATAACAGAATACAGTCATATCCAATAATATACTAACAATAACACTCCTTCATTCGATGAGAAATATAATTGCCTATTTTACTAAAATCTAATACCTCTTTTAATAGGGACATTATTCGATATGCCAAAGAGACATACTGGAAAATCGCTACCACGCATAGTGGACTTAATGAGTCAACTTAGGGGAATGCGTGGCTGTGTATCGTTGACCGTATTTCTGTAACAAATTTGGTTAATTCGTACCTTTATAAACAGATTGGGGAGATAGCTGTTACGGATATCTTTATCTTCTATCAAATTTATAATATAGGTTTATTTATATCATTTGGGTTATAACATTTATGTTTCAAATTCTTTAATTCAGTGGCTAGCTAAAATAATGGTAAAGTACATGTACACATTCTTAAATCAAGGCTGATTGCCTAAATCAAATCAGTAACCCTTTCGATCAAGTATGACACGGACTTTGTTTGAATGAAGGCCATGAAAATATTACTTAAAACTAGGAGTGAATTTGTTCTGTAGAGATATCATGCACGCCCTAATTGTTGATTGGCTTAATAAAATGAGAAGATCAGATTATGACTGTTAAGTTGTTTTATGAAATGATGATTTAAATTATTCGAGAATCTTATAATTCAGATTTGTTGATTTGTGCGCATACAGAGACTATATTAGCAAATAGAAGCATCACATATTTTATTCTGCAGTTAATGTCAGCATTGAGAGAGAGAGAGAGAGAGAGAGAGAGAGAGAGAGAGAGAGAGAGAAAATCGCTATTTATTTATAATTTTTAATTAGTAGCAGTGTGGGAAGCATTTAATTTAAACAGTCAATACCTATCGGATTATGTAAATTTATTCAAGGACTTGAATATTTCAAAACTTCGTTCGATTATGTGAAACTTTCAAGGACTTCCGTGATATTCTACTTTCACAGGGTTACCTTTGTCACATTGTGTGAGAAAATTTGCTAACAAATTCCTGCCTGATGTTTACAGATGTCTTACAGAATTCATAATTCACGTACTTTGGGTAATGTCAACACGTGTTATATAATATTACGACTTTAGACTGATTCTGAAATAAAGAAACTACCCGTCCGTGACTTAGCCATGGCGTTACGGTCAAATTTGCAGTTATTTCAAAGAGAACCTTGCCACGGTGGCGATAATCTGTTTGTTTTGCAATCAGCAGTGATGTCACCGGTTGGCTCAGGCTTAGAGACCGGGAAACCCGACATTATAACATATCAGTGCTACTATCCCAGGCAGTTTTCAAAGAGACTACTGGTATCCAATCAGAACTAAGATAGTCAAATTTTGGGGCGGGTTTCTCACGCAGCCAGACATTATTCTGTTACATACATTGTGAAAGAATCAGTGCACGTTTGGACGTGGCTTCTGAGGTTAAATATCTTCGCTCAAATCTGTCTCACTTTCCTAACTAGGTATCGTAAGATTTATACGTTATTATGTGCATTTAATTTAGTAGAAATTTAATCTCCCATATATAGGTGAATTATCAACATGTCGTACTGTAGGGTATGTAGCGTATAGCAAATTAGTAATATTCAAGATTAGTGTATGTAGTTGTTAGGATAAAATCGAAGTGGATGGTGTAATCTGCCACGATGTTGCATCGTGGTGCAGAACTGAATTTAATAGTGAATAGTGTTAGATCTTGTACTTGTTGTATTAAATATATAGTGTGGATTATGCAGAGTTAGGTGTTGTTGTCCTTGTGCTCGCATAATTAGGTATTTTTATATTTGTGTGTGTCTTTTATAATTTGTAAGGTAGGAAATGCGTAGGAATATTATGAAGTTGATAGTTTAGTATGTAGAGAATTAGTGATATTATTGTTGTTGCTATAGCCCTTATTACAGAACAAGCGTGTATGGAATATTTAGATGTGAGCGTATGAGTTGACCTAATGATTTAATTGCCATCATGCTAATGAAAGGTCTGTGAGAGTGTGTTACGTCTACTGTGTTTGAACAAGGAGGCAAAATTGCACGTCCCTTCTAATCCACAAGATGCTTTCCGGGTGGGATAGGAGGGCCGGGAGAATAGGCAGTAGTGTAAATGTGCAGGGCCCTGATACGAAAACAAGGGTACCGGAAATACCGACGAGGAGGGCCGGAGAACGGAAACAAGGGTACCGCAAGTACCGACACGGCGGAACTTGCAGATGAGTAATACAGAAGGGACACGGGAAGGAAGCACTCTCACCTTTACTTTCGTGTGATGAAATATCTGGCAATTTGAATAGGTCTTGTATTGATTGGAAGCAATTGCATTGAAAAATTGTCCTGTAATTGTTGAATACCGTGATATAGTTTATTAAATTATTATACCTTTTACCTTATTATTTTTATATTTTATACACCTAGACCGTCGGCCTTGCTGACTGGGGCCTCGGAGCTATTTAACCTTTTAATTGTTCTTCCTTCTCCTGGGTTTGTAATAATTCCGCAGGGGCACGTGACAACCTTGAAGGAAGACTTTGGGATTTAGAACTGTGATTCTTTAGTGGTGCCAGCATGTTAGCACATAAACACAGTTTCCGGATTAGTGTGAAATTGAAAGTACAATTTAAGATATCCTACTAATTCATAATCACTAAGTTATATTTAATTCTTTCACTTTTTTATTTTATATTTTAGGGAAATAAATGTATATTTTGGAATTGAATGCTTGTTGAATTTTACCATGTTCTGTTACTTAAATTTAAGCCCCTAGACATAGCATAAGCCGCCTGCTTAAAATCTAAGTATTCTTTGGCGGGTAATTCGTAGGTCTGTGTATTGCCCTTATGTGCTACAACGTAATTCTACATTCCCTGCTGGATTAATTTGCACCACGAGTTCCTGGAGAAAACATCCATGGAAACATTTCAAGAAAGGAGAATGGAAGAAGCAAAAGATGTTTCACACGTGATCTTTTTAAAATTATATTCAATAAGTATTATAAGACCCGGAAGATTGATATCTATTGAAGGTATTTATCTTTCAGACATCTTACAAGCCAACGTATCCATTTAATTTCCAATTCCAAATTTTGCTGGATCATTGGCGTATGAATAAAAGGGTCCTGGATATCATTGTGTGCATTAATAAAGAACAGAAACAATAATATGCTAAAAATATAAGTTTACTGTAACTTTTTGGGGAACTATTGAGATGGAAATGTTTTGGCGACAAGAGTTTTCGTACTGGGCTATTCTAGATTTCAGAACTTGGGTAGTGATCTTGATTATTCATCAGGTATTTTAGCCACAAAAGTTATATGCCGATTTTCGGAAATATCATTTTTAAAGAGAGGTTTACTTTTGGTCGATTAATGATATTGGTGTAAAAATGTTGAATTACTTTTTAAATTAAAGTTAAGGGTATTTATTGTATTAGAGGCATTAGGACAGTTGGTAACATCTGCAGTGTTAATAATGACATAATATGTGTGAAAATGTAATCACAATTATTATATAGCATGCCTTTTCTCCAGTTTAGAAATAGACGTAAAACCCTACACGAATTGTGATGTTTTTTTATTAGTGTATGCAAAAATCCCATTCTGATCTCACCTACATAGTATTTGCCGCATGTGAAATAGCCATTAGAAGAGATGTCACTAACAATCAAAAAGGAAAACTGGACGTCATGGTTAATGAAGGTAAAGACAAGAAGCGTATAATGCATCCTAACTTCTTATTCCCAGTAACAGAAATACAATCCTATTCAAATATGTCAAGATGCATCCTAACCACTTACTTCTCTTAACAAAAATACAATCCTATTCAAATATGTCAAGATGCATCCTAACCACTTATTTCCCTGAACAAAAATATAATCCTATTCAAATATGTCAAGATGCAAAAGATTGCTGGCTACCTATAAGAGAACAAACGCGGCAATTAATATGCAGATGAGACGAAAAGGAGATTACAAGAGAGAATTTAAAAAACTAAACAACACCGGGGATATCTGCAAATATGACCCAATAAAGGGATTATTTAGTCCAGCACCATTCTGTATACGATCTGGTCGCGCCCAACAGCGTCACAAGTGATTGAGAGACAATTTAACAAATCACCTGTATTTCTGATTCCGTTAAACATTATATTTAAATGCGAAGATAGCAGTATTCAAGTCTTTCAAGTGGATGAGGAATGAAGAACTCTCATAAGTTGTAAAACGTTAACATGTGCTTGACGTTGCTGAAGTCTAGATGATGGTCCTGGGTTGTAAGGTTATAAATCTTTTTTTTTCAATTTCGCTCAGTTATGGAAGACAGTGTTGGTCTCACGGGAATTTAACATTATGTTTCGATCAACAAGGGTTCTTGGGACTTTAACATGAGCTCAAGTGTTTGGACGGTATGAGGCTTATAGGACTGTAACATCATCGGACAGAACATAAATAATATTGTTTTCCATCCACAGGTCACGTGCTTCGCTTTGTGCACAAAGTTTATGACTTGCAATACAAGGTGTCTGCTCAAGGTTTTTTGTGGTAAATCAAATAACACATTTTTACAAGTCGAATAGGCAACCCACTTTGAATATGGAATTCGTCCGATCTGAACTTAGATGGCTCAAGTGCATCTTGATATCCTGTATTTCAGGCATTGGTTGGTTACTTAATAACTGCTATTATTATACCATTTCCACAAGTATTTTAATAATATTCGTTTTCCCAATATGACCATTTTTCTGGAATAAATTCCGAAGTCAATGAACTTCGGGACCGTTCTTAAACTTTAAAAGTCCGTGCCATTGGGGCAATTTTGTAAATAATTGGACAAAATACTACGTGTGGAGTCATTGTATATTTTGAATTTATTATCTGCGGCAAGTCCTTGGTTCCCGCAAATACCTTAGTTCCAAAACTGATTGTTGCTTGAAGCAATGAACCTCAAGAACAGGTGTTCCTTTTCATGACCGCCGTTGGGCTAGGCGAACAATTCGGTTTTCTTGGGTCCCACACCTTCTGGTATTGTGCCCCAATTGACAGACAAATTAGACATCCTACAGTAACTCCACCGGTCGGGCCCCACTGCTTGCGTGGGCAATTGAGCGCCGCGAACTATAAGGCCGGGCCTTCGGTCTTTGCCCTGCCTCTCTCAAATCTGGAGGAAAGTGTAGCAAGGGATTTGTTTGCCTTAATTTGCTTTGGCAATTTCATGCTTTTTATTTTCAGTTTTTATTTTAGTTTTATTATAATGCCGTAATTTATAACTCTCCATCAATATTCACTACAAGCACAAAATGAATTCCTATATCTATGTCGTCGGGTACAAAGACGTCAAATATAACAAGTAATTCTTGCATATTAACAATTGCATGCGTAAATTATTTCATGTACAAAGTTATTTCTTAAACAAATAAGATTAAAGCTATATAACAGTACTTGTGTTCTCAGGTATAAATGTCCGTCGTACTTTATAAGTCACGGTACTGAAGGCTGAATAATCGGAAAAGATAATTGCAAAAATAAAAACATAAAATCTTTGCTATGTGTTAAACGATAATGAAATTTATTTTAAATTAACAAATAGATATATCAGTTGTGTTGTGTAAGTTTCATTAAGGTCTAATTTATAACGTTTTCTTTATTAATTTTGTATCAAATTTGTTTAATTACATTACGGCCGTTTCTTCCAAACAGTTTCGAAGAGTAGCGTGTGTTCTGTGATAACAATACATTTGATCTGAAAGAAAAGCCAATAAAAAGCGTGTATTTTTATTTTAAATCAATTTAATATATTTAGTGAACATGCGAATAAGCTTGCAAAACTAGGAAGCTTTTCTTTATGTCGCCTTAATGGCTATTCACTGACTGTGGTGTAATACACAACGTTAACACATGGTGCAATTTTTGCATAACAATATTTAATTTATACATACACATCTTTCATCCAAGTGTTTCATTTTTTATTTGATTGAATATATACTGAAGAAGAGGATTTGTTCAGAAATTCGCACAGGTAAAATATTGGTATTGTAGGTTTCGATAACCGCGCTGTTGATTGTTGCTTCTCACTGTTTGCTATTACATATTTTAAGACCATCGAGTGGTGGTCAAATGTGCTGCTCTGAAGTACACCTTCTCTTGGTGATGGCTGCGGACCGAAGGTCGGTATGTCACGCAGACCCGGCTGGTTGCGTGTGTGAACTGCGCGATGCACACAGGCGCCTTTTCATTTCCTGTTCGTTTTATTCGCAATTTATTCGGGAAAAAAATTTTGGAAAGTCGCCAAACATTCATCGCACACATAAGAAAAACACCACGCGCCGGGACTGGGTATTTGCATAACAGATCCACAGAGTTGGTAAAATGACTTGGACAGAAGATCTAAAACTAATAAAGTAACATGCACAGTTAAGAATTAGGTAGAGGCTAGCATAAAAAAGGTTGCATGCGATATGAGAACAACATCAACCTGATTAGGTATTGCGGGTATGCCTACAAGCACATTTCCTTTGGATTTCAGCAGACTTTGTGCAATAATAATAGGGTTTCTTGCACAGTCGTTTAATGATTTTGTGTTTTGTGCGTTTTAATGGCACTTTAATACATTATCATGCCGAGGAAATTGGAGCTAAACGCCTTTCCCAAGAAAACAAAATAAATCATTGACTAATAGCTGTTGCAGTCTGATGGCACATCAGTGCTAATCTTTTTGTTTGTGTCCTCTATTAACAGAAAGTCATTCTTTAAGATCATAATTTTGCTAGATATTTTTAACTGTGGCAACCAAAAGGAATGGGAAATATAATAACTACTTGGAAAAGTAAGCGGTGTTACTTTCATCCTTGTGATTCAGCCTGTTTAGATTTATGTATTTTGTTAAGGCAAGATGGTTGATTTGGATTATTAAATTGGCAATGCACGGATATAGAATGACATACAAATGTGTCTATAGTTAAGAAAGTTCTCAGACAAGAGTACAGAGGGTTAGGTAAGCAAAGAGCAGATATAACTGCAGATTTTCTGAAGGCATAGAAACATATAAAATCTTGTGAATGATTACAACTTACTGATGAAAGTGATAAACTTATTACATTTGAAATCTTCGGTTTCTCATCAACAGATAAGTTTCAATATTCTGTTCTCTTTACGCTGCAGGAGATTATATTGTCCCAGTAAGGCACTGTATACTAATCTTTGTTACACAGATAGCCATGCTCCTGTCTGTCACAAGACATTGGACGAAAAGAGGTAAATGCCAGTTCAAATGACGTCAATATCCGACTATTTCAGCGCCGCTTGTGTGCGCGCATGCTTCAAAGCGATCCTAGTGTTTACAGGTAACTGCTTATTTAAACGACTTCGACAGACAGCCAGGTCATTCGGTGTATCGTCAATGCAGAATAACACCTGGTTTGGTTAGAATGGCCTGACTCAAGGCATTTTGCCAACGGAGGTTGTTGCTCAAGGAAAATCCCCAGAGCCAGTGACGTAAGTTTTATTTAAAACTTATGCTAAATTTACATGTGGACCATTCGGTCATATCCGACCATCGTTTCGCTTTCTCAGTATGATATAGGCAATTACGTGATGAAAGTGCCAGATCACCAACTAATCAACTAATCAAAATTTGTTCCTGTCTAAGGTAGTTCGATATACACAAATGTGGTATGATTCATAAAACAATATTAACAAGGGCCTTCTGTATCGAAACTAATCAGAAATTATTCTATTTAATATTCAAGGCGTGGAGGAGTTGTTTATATTTAACATATTTGTTCAAGGATCGAGATGTTCAGATGCCAACTTTATTTGGGAGTTATTTCCACCCTGACAGCATTTTATATTTATGGTGATGACCAGAATCATTAGTACACGAATCAGTTTGTAGTGTGGTGCGATGACGAGAGCAACGACGAGATCGCCGATGAGTGGGCACTTACTGAAAAGTTCACAATTTAAAAGGTTTGTGACAAAGAGGCCTTATTCGCCTGCTCTCTGTTTGTACATTTCTCTTTCTATCTGTTGATTGGTTATGTCTGCCTGTTTTGTCTGTTGAATATTTTTTACTGGGTTTTCGCATGCAAAAACATGTCGAGGAACGGCAATATATCAGTGATTTAAATAGACAAAGAAAGCCACGCGTCGATACAATGTTGACAAGCCTTATTGCTTCATAAGATTATCGCTTCATAAGATTATCAAGCTATTGCCTTATTATTTAACTAGATACTTCAGGCAATGCAAACAAATTTTAGCTTTTAATTAGACTGAGAAATTTAAAACACATCCCAAACAATATTGCGTTTAGAGAAAGAAATACACCAGGTTTCATTTCACAATATAAAATAAGGATATATATATATATATATATATATATATATATATATATATATATATATATATATATATATATATATATATATGTGTGTGTGTGTGTGTGTGTGTGTGTGTGTGTGTGTGTGTTGTAATGTGAAGAAAATCTAGCCTCTAATTTTTTAAAACATGTTACAAAATAATTTCATTCATAGTAAAGCTTTCGGTGGTAAAGCAGCGTGAGTAGTAGAACTAATACTAGTGCCTCTGCTTCGTAGACGGGATTACGACATTGCAGCAAGGTGGTTGGCTGTTGTCAACATTGACGGACAATATTAATTTATTCATTAATACGTACTGTTTTCAATTCCAAACGATGATTGATATGATTCTCGGGCATACTTCATATTCCCAAATAAAATGATAAGAAATCATCCATTTAACTCTTTAGTTTCACGATGTTATTATGCCTGGAATGCATGTATACTTTCCCAGGTATTATCCTCGTTTCCAATTTTGGAACATTCTGAATACTCCGTCGTTATCTCGCACAGTAGTTGGGGGTCGCTTACGACATCACCTATTTTAAAGCCAAACATTTATTTGTATTGCAAGTTTTGACCACTGAAAAATAAATTCGTTGTATGCGCACTTAGCTAACAATCTGGGTTATATTTGTTTTTAATTACAATTGTTAATAAAGGTGCAGATTTGTTGATATCAGTAGAAAAGTACGGTTCCCCTGCAAGTGAGCGCTCGCAGAATTTATCCCTGCGGTTGCTACCCACCGAGCGGCAGAATTTTTCCTGCCAAGCTCAGAATTCTGCAGAATTCCGCGGGAGGTATAAAAGGCTTTTCAGTGTCTCTATTGGGATCTGTTCAGGTTTCCGAGGGTCACGTTTAGAGCTCGTACGTTTAGACAGCGTGGGAAAATTTTTTACTATTATTTTGCTACGAATATCATATAAGGATGTGCGCAAAGAAAAGGTAACTCTTTTGTTTATTATTTTCCGCGAATCAGAATTCATAGTTGTTTCACAATATCTACATAAATATATGCCAAGAAAATAATGTTTCTTTTTTAGAAAACTTTGGATAGCTCTAAAACTAAGTTGTGAAATCTACATCTGTGTACAAAAACTTTTATGGATATTTATTCATTCATTGTTATGTTTTAAATCAGCAAATTCAGTTAAAATATCTGCTTATCAGTTAAATAGAATTCAGATAGTATTTGTATGATTCTGTGAGGTCAAGTCAAGTGCTTCTTGCATACCTTGTTCAAATAATGATGGTTATTACAATTCAATAGAAACAGAAAATATAATAATAATAATATAATAATAATAATAATAATAATAATAATAATAATAATAATAATAATAATAAAATAGTGCAGGTTTGAATATAGAGCAAATGAATGTTTCTCAAAGCTCTTTCCAATAGTCATTTGTTACGTTGTAAAGCTGTTGAGTGTTTCTCAAGGCATTGTACATATACTGTAAGTTACTTTTGTTACAGCCATTGAGTGTTTCTCAAGGCTCTGTTTGAAATTAACCTATCTGCATTTAATGAAAGGTTAGTCAGTGTTTCAAAGTCTATAAGTAAACAATAATTTTAAAATAACATCTGAACACTAAACTAATATCAACTTCTATCATAAAAGCTGTTACTTATATTACTTATGTTTGTCCAACTGCACACAACCACTGGGATATAAAATCCATGAGTCATTATTTGGAAGTGATGCACCTGATATTTGAATCTCGAAATTTTAATACCATACAAGTTTGTGACTTAATAAACCAGATGAAACTTAAATCTGAGTCTGCATTTCATCACTAGTCCCAGTTCTTATTGTAAGGAATCCCGACTTCATCAGAGAATCAGAGACCTCTTGAAATTAAGGACTATGTCTAAGTTTAACTGGGCCTTTACTCTAATGAGAGTTTATCAGCCACAGAGAGCATAGTGAGTCACTGAATGGTCACCAGAAGATGATGAGTGGACATCATTATCTAAATAAACAACGAGATGTGACTAAGATTTTAGTTGCTCAACCCAGAATATTTGTTTTAGAGAATCTAATATTTTGACCAAAGATAGATTCATTGTCATACAACTTTACTTTTTCCATGTATTAATCTACAGATATATTTGATTTTGAAATGAACACTAGTAATTTGAACCATGAAATGTTGAAAGAATTTAAAAAAGAAATAATAATAAATAAGTATTTCAATCTCATAATAAGAAGTGACTGTAAAATTAAAACTTTGGGGCTTTATAAAATAAGCCAAAATTAACGGTTTCATAGTAAATATGGTTGGTTCTAAGAAAAATTTGGCAAGATCGTCATCAAACATAATATTTGAAGCATGTATAGACATTATGTAATACAGCACAAAACATTGTCTGATTTAAAGGCTTGTTCTGTTGACATAAGTGAACGCTTCTTTTAATTAAGCACAAGAAATGCGCGTTCTTTTATCATGGATTTTGCATGAAAAAAACAAATGGTTATCCAAACTGGTATCGATTCTGCAACCATTGTTCTTAATTCTATATTGTGCATTATTAATGACGTCATTTTAGGCAGCGCAGGAGGAAATTATTTCATTCAGTAGGTTAGTAACTATTTGCCCAATACAACTAAAAAGTACTATTTCTCTGTTATTATTCACATCACTTTAAAAAACCCTTTCGAAAAAGGGGCACAAGAAGTCTATTACTCAATTCTGATGGATAAACTCCGCTATGGAATATCATATCGAGAAACTTCAGAATACAACCTGAAAATAATAAACAAAAGACTCAGTTATGATCTCGTTTCACACTATGCATTATCCTGGAGAGTTACTTCTTGTTATATTATGAAAAGCTTTAAATTAGTTTCAGCACAGATTGGGAACCGTGGAGGCTCAGGGTTTAGTGACTCAAACTCGCGATCAGAAGGGTGTGGTCTCGAATCCAGCCCAGGCCAGACCAGGTTTGCAGCCTTGTGCAGCTGTGAAAGGCATGAACTCCTACTGCCTCGACATTATATAAATTCAGGTAATGTCGTGCCCTTAAACACCAAACCCTATCAACCCAAAAGACACACCTATCATACTACTCAACCATCCTTTTAATATGTACAGTGTTACGACTCTATGGTCTTAAATTGTGTAAAAGAAAGAAATGAACCCAACTATATGAGTAAAATTAACAAACAATTTATTTACCTAAAATTCAAAGACAAAATTTAAACACACGTACAGTATTGTGAATCAAATCCCACATAGTCCTAACTGTCAAAACACAAGTTCAAAGTAAAGAATGTTTCGAAAGAATTCCAAATTGTTATAATCCAGAATGCCTTTGAATGATTCCTCAATAATCCACGCTTATGTGTTAATCCAGTCAATTAGTACTTTAGCAACGTAAATGGGTTATTTAAATAATTCATCTCATGAACACTTTAGTAATTCCTATGAATAATTTGAATAAATAATTGCTCTCAAATTATATCTGAACACAAGTGAAAACTCTGATTATACATCCCCAAGGACTGATATTAAACAGAAATTTAGATTTTGCTTACAGAACCTGTACTGTTATATAAATTGTTGCCTGCCCTACGAAGCAACAGAATGTTCTGTCAAACGGGTCATTTCATTTTGGAAAATGACATCAAACTGTAACCATATTTGCTTTCTAGAGCACTGTGAACACAAAAAGCTCTGTCAACATATATACATATGACCATTATCTGTAAGTTCAATCTTCAATCATGAACAAACGTTATGCAGATAATATAGATATACATAACAACGATAAATAATGATATCCAAAAAAAAATCATTGGCGCTTCTACAAACATTACGTTTGACTTATTCGCTAGCATGTTTGTGTATTTCTACCAAATTGATTTGTTATCTCCGCTTAAGAAATATGGAAACATAGCTAAAAAAGACCTGTGCTACGATAAATCATATTTGTCACTGAATAGTCAAGTAGCGATTGCAATAGTGAAGTAATTTAGAAGCAACGTCATTGACGCGTTAACGTTTAGCGCTATGAAATTACAATATATCGATATGTTCCTACAATTGCTCACCAACGATAAGCGTAACATAAAGAATAAACATATACTCCCTACGATGTTTGTGATAATGAATCTACAAAGCAACGTATTTTCTCAACACCACCACAGCAACTTTCATGACTTCAAGAAAAAAGTCGTTTCCGTGTCTCAACGTTTTATATGCATGCTTCATCACTTCATCCTGTCAATGTATTGGAGGCTAAATCCACCCTCGTCCTTCCTCACAACCTTCCTACCCCAATCTGCATGACAGGAGCAGTTCTTGTTACGTTGTATTTTACCCGTAATTTTACCTTTCCTCCAGGGCACATCTCTCGCCTTTTAGTTTCTTAACATTATTTAGATTGTTGTGATGAAGTTTATGCTCAGAACTGAATTAAAGTTAATGATTTCCAATCACAATGAGTGCATGTATTTAAATAGATAATAGAAATGTATGCATTCAAACGTATCCAAAATTTAGAGCTAAACGGTAGGGTTCTGTTCTGATGAACGGCACTCAACTTGTCAATGAGCTCCTAAGTAAGAATGCTGCAAGCAAACATGTCTTTATTGCTCACAAATACTGTATTATCTCTTGAAGATCTTTACAGTCATAAGCTTTTACAGACTGTTAATATAAATATCATACAGAGAAGCTGACGAAGACCTCATTGCGAGAGCTGACGTCAACCAGTTTGGGCGGATTTGTTTTAAAAAGAAGGATATATTTTCAGTTATTATGGAATACATCTTGGTTGTTGTGTAAACTGCACAGTTGATTGATAAAAAGACAGGTGTTAGTTTGCTTTGAATTCCTTTTTTTAGGTGAATAAAGTCGAACAACAATAACACAAAGTCAGTGTAAAAAAGACAGCAGATACACAATGGTCAAACTTGTGGTACCTTGTAAGTATATGGAACCTATTTAACCTTTCTGTCAAGCAGCCTTGATACAATATTAAAAAATATTATTCCAGAATGTAACACGGGCATTTGTTTGCTTGCTTTATTTTAAAGACATTAATTCAAGGTCCAAACCGTTAACACACTAGCTTGAAATGAACTCCCAGGCAAATCTAATTCTAATTTTAAGAACCTAATGCCTTCTGAAATCATTCTGCATTTCACACCTTTTAATAAAAGGGACTTTTAAGATATATTTGTCCCTGGAATTGTTAGCTATATATTACGTTGCAATAAATTGTACAGATTTTACGCATATCCATAACAGCATTTAAATAAGCCTTTTCTAATTTTCGTACATTTTCTCGTTTTTCCTTCATTTCATTCTTAACAACAGAGAGGACAAGAACAACAACAACAACAACAACAATAATAATAATAATAATAATAATAATAATAATAATAATAATAACAACAACAACAACAATTTTAAAGGTACCATTGTGTTATAATTATTTACGAAAACACTTGATATCAAATGCATGTTTACAATAAGAAAAAACAGGTTATGTCATTTACTTATGGTTGCAAATCCAATGCTTGTGTCGCATTATCCGCACCACTGACCTTGACCCCAAACCTCTTCAGGATTGTAACCCTGGTTTTCTAAGTTGAATGAATCCATATACACAATTTGTTCAAACAAATATTCAACAACATCATTTTAAGTTGTGTGTATTTGGCCTTTGTAATATAATATGCACTTCAGAAGAATGGTCCAAAGATGACAACCTCACCATATGGCCATCCCATATGCCATGTTCGGTGAATTTTCTTACAGCGGTATAGGAGGAGTCATTGTTACGACATTACGGAAGGATGGAGGGGCAAACGGAGGGTATATATTAAAGATTAAGCTCCATGCGAAATATTAATTATTATGTAAAACATCTTGTCAGGATCAAAACCCGAGGGCAATATGTGAAACTAGGTGATGAATGTTTCTTTCAAAGAGATTCATATCCACGGTAATTTCTTATTTCATACTTCAGATCATTTTCAACCTTTTTATTAGTTCTTGCTTATATATTTGCGAAGCGCAAAAAATAAACTAAATAAAAGTGACTGATCTGAACAATGACGGACTTGGCCTGGTATGAACGGTGACTGACTTGGCTTGGTATGAACGGTGACGGACCTGGCCTGGTATGAACGGTGAGGGACCTGGTTTGGTATGAACAGTGCCGGACCTGGCCTGGTATGAACAGGATTTAAACCTGCAACCATATGCTCTTATCTCTTGCATGCTAACCACCGAACCAACCACTAAGCCACCGTGTGGTTTTAAACCTCATGGTACGTGTGAGTCTGATGGCCGGTTTCCATGGGGAAAAATGAGACTAGCAGGCGTGGAGAGTAAATGGCAGGGAACAAAATGCGTATATTTTTATTGCGGATCAGATGCAATAATTGAAAATGTTTTATCTCTAGAACGGAACTGTTGCCCCATCCATGAAGATCCAGGAGGGGTGGAATCTGGGTTACAATGGTAGTGGAGTCACGATTGCTGTTGTAGACGACGGAGTCGAGATAACTCACACCGATCTGGATGCCAACATGGTTAGTCGAAGAAAGAGTGATTTCTGGATAAGTTAGAATAAAATGGATCCCTCTGAGTTCCTAAAAGAATATTACTACTGTGAATGCTTGTTAGAAAGTGAATACGTGTATGTATTTGTCATGATTAAATTTGTAGGCAGTTTGTCTACTGTCGAATTCTACATGTTACTAGTAAATGATTCTCTTTGCTAGGATATATTTAGATAAACTTGTACGTTTCATACTCGTGCATATCAAAGGATGTATTTATGAATGTGTCTCTTAAACAAAATCAGATAGATATTTTATAAAAGGGAATATAGTTCTTTTGAAATCTTCTAAATATATGCAAAATGTACGATACTACTTTCTAGGTATGCTTAGGCAGTGTCTTTCCTTTTCTTAAAGCGCATTGGTCTTCTTACTTAAATGTATGATTGAACTAAACCAAGCAAGCTGAAATACTATCGTAAAATATATCATGCTATCTGCCTACAAGTAAACAGGTAATGACATGATCTAAAACTGCCAGTATTGTAGATAGATGTAGTTTAAAAATTCTACCACCACCTTAACTATCGCCGTCAGCATTCCTTTCTGTCCTTATTTGCTAGGCTGTTTCTATATGTCTATTTGATTCTTTCTGGATTTCAATCTAGCAATCACTTACATATTATAATTTTTGTCAAGCTGGGGAACATTATTGGTATGGCTTAACCGTATTTTCAATGACGGTCATATTCTATAGAGTGAAGATAACAAGCTTTGTAAAATTTAACAAATAATTTATTTCCCTAGAATACGAAAGTGAAAAATGAGGAAAATGAACTTACCATTTTATGAATCAAATAAAAAAAATAATCCCAGAATTAAAAATAGAAGTCCTAGTATTTTAAAGTCCTGAATGAAACTGAGTTCGAATCCAGATGAAATCAAACATGGAAGGCGATGACGAATTAATTAGGTATGGCTAGATACTATCGGAAAATTTGTTCCAATTTTTCTATAATTGCTGAACCCTTAACAAATTTATTGAGCAAGAAAACGAAGTTTCATTGGACTGAAAAATGTCAGGAGGCTTTTGATAAGTTAAAGGTCACACTTAAGAGTGCACCAGTTCTTACAGCTCCAAATTTCAGTCTGTTGATGCAAGTGATGTTGGTGTTGGAGCAGTATTGATTCAAGAAGATAAAAATTGTGTTGATCATCCAGTGTGCTATTTTGCTAAGAAATTAAATAAGCACAAATGAAATTATTCAAAAATTGAGAAGGGATATGTGACTTTGATATTGGCATCACAACATTTTGAAGTTTTTCTTAGTTCAGTTCCTTCACCTATTATTGTGTTTAGTGATCATAACCCCCTTACTTTCATCGGCAAGATGAAAAACAAAAATCAGAGATTATTAAGGTGAAGTTTGATCTTACAGGAAAATAATATTGACATCAGGCACATCAAGGGAAAATACAATTTAATAGCAGATGCACTTTCACGTGGATGGAAATATATTATTTCATGTATACTTTGTATCATTCATAAGATTTCTTCTTATGTTATTCTTTTTTATAAACCTCATGTATAATTGGCCTATGGTAAAAAGAAACCTTTATTATATAAATCTTTCTCTCTCTCTTATGGGTGAAAGTGTTATGTATGTTTAATTAAATTATTTGTTTGTTAGTTTTTTATTTTTTTTTAATTCCATTACATGCTATTGTATACCTTCGCTAGATTTTAATTACCTTTCATCTGTTTTCGTTGTCATACATCATTTGCGCTCCCCGTTGATCGGGAAACTTTATTTATCACCGTTACCATTTTATCGTTTTACCTTCAGCTGTTTGATTTCGTACCGCTGGTCGATACGTAATCTTTTACCACTTTTAAATAATGAAAGATATAACCTTTTGTATGGCGCTAAATAGCCTCATAGTGCTGGTGCGCCGTAAAAAATTCAACCAACCAACCAACCTACATGCTTTTGTAATGTAACATTGAGTTCAGTTCTATTTGACCCGACTGATTTTTTAAATGTTTTGTTTCATTGACGTAAACAACTAACACTGTATCTAGTTTCTGACCTCGTTTCAGAATCAGTGACAGTTTTGGTAAACAACCTATTTGTAATTTTTTTTATCCTTCTCAGATTAAGAATATTTAATTTAAGTCAAGGTCATTCCTGGATTACGTGACGAGTGGCATGTAGCAATTGTAAGAAACTTCTACTTTTTCCAGAACAATGAAGTTTTGGCCCTCATCCAGGAATCTGTTTTGGGTCTTAATTAGCGTATTATTGTTGTTTTTGATAGAACCTTGTCAGTCGGGCTCCAAGCAATTGAGACATTAAGTTATTATTGTGTTGTGACCAGTTTGGGTTGATTTTCTTTTTATTAAATTAACGTGATTCTTTTCCCTGGAAATACATAAGTGCTCTGACAAAATTCTTGGATATAGATATTTATTGGAAGTTATACTGAATTCAAAACTGGAATAATATTTTCTGCGATTCAACAAGAGACTGTTGACACTGCAGCACTTCGCTGACCACAACAGACGTCAACACCTTCCATTTTGGATTTCATCGGGACTCGAACTTAGTTTCATTCAGGACTTTTTATTACTATGACTTCTATTTTTTAATTCTTGGATTATTTCTGGATTTGATTCGTAAAACCGTAAGTTCTTTTTTTAATTTTTCACTTTCGTATTCTAGGGAAATAAATTATTTGTTAAATTTTACAAAGCTTGTTGTCTTCACTCTTTTCTGTTATTTTATATTTCAAGAGGATAGACTCGTAACAATAGGCAATGGTTAAGGTAACATTTACATCCAACTGTATCAGTTCTCAGTCTAACGCAAAATTCATATTTCAGTTTATCCTGGTCTCGAAGTTTATTATTGAATCACATAGTTTGACGTCCTTTCTGTATAAAGGACATTATTACGATTACGTAGACAATGATGCAGAGCCAGATCCTTGTGACGGGAACGAGTAAGTTGTCGTATGTTGTTTCATAATGCTTATTTGTGTTTGCAAAACTTAACAAATATGTCCAAATTATATATATATATATATATATATATATATATATATATATATATATATATATATATATATATATATATAAGACATATTCTTCTTATACTCTGAATGTTAACAAAGCAGGTTTAGCAATGTGATAAGGAGTAATAAATAAAAGCTCGATAATTGTCCTTAGACTAGCGTTTTACGGGAGAAATTTCTTTTCGAAATCATTAAATGTAATGTGCAGATCATCGTTTAATAAAGTTGATGTGGGATATTATATTCAAATAGACATCCAGGAGGTTAAGGTACAAAACGGATTTGATTGGATGAGTCTGTATGCCATTACTGTACAAGGGCTATACATTTGAATCGTATTGCAGCCATGGTATCCAGTGTAGCGGTTTAATTGTTGCAGAGGCCAATAACAACGAGTGTGTTGTAGGGGTTGCTTACCGTGCAAAAGGTATTAGCAAGTTACTTATACATACCCATTTTGCATTTTTAAAAATTAAATTCGCTTTATCAGCTGGTTTACTTACAGTTGCAAGTAATGACCAGGGCAAGGAAATTTGACCAATGCAGATTTTGTTTTAAACATATGGAATACAAGATAATATTCATATTCGTGTTATTGTTCCCTCTTTGGGCCTTCAGGTATACACCATATCTGTGAATGTGTTTGTTCCTTCTGCGTAAATTGGGCACCTCCAGAAGTGGAATAAATAATTAAAATCATCTTTTAGAGCACAAATATCAGTTTACAGAAACATTGTCCACTCTTGTGCAAAGAAATACTGCGTAATGGAACGAGCCCTTAGGTTACTGGTAAAAATTAAATATAAGAATAAACCTAGATGCTGATTGGTCAGAGTTAAGATAGTAAGTCATGGAGAATGTGTTGAAAAAAAACTTTTTTTTTTGCTTTGTTTCCTTGAATATTCTGCCAGTGCCCCTGTAACATATATCTTATTTCTGAACTTCATATGAGACTTTATTCAAATGCGTGTTGTACATGATTTGAGCACAAAATATAACGCCAATGTTCAGGATAAAACCAGAATGTGTAATTTCAACTTTCCCTTCAGGTTTAAAATATCCACTTCGAATTTCAATGATGAAAAATATAGTTTGCACATATACTGTTTGAAATCGTGTATTTTGTCAAATTATTGACTGTTTTCATAGCAAAATGAAGAGATATTTTATTGTCGTTTACACATTTCTTGCATGGATTGATACAGAGGACATTGTTGGTATATGGGTACTGTAGGGGTCATATCCGACAGACTTCAGATGGTAGCATCTTTAAACGAAAGGTTTTAATGACGATGAGTTCACTTGTAGGGAATCTGATTCTTTATTTTGTTTATTTCTGCATTCAAACGTGAACGTTTTTGTGGTCTCGGCTAGCTTGCAGTCTAGTTCGGTAACACCCGACATTTGCGTGTCAGGTAATTACTATTTGAAAGTCGCCTAGTTACGAGCATTAAACACTCATCAATGTCCGATTTCTACATCGTTTCCAAACATGATTATGGTAGTCATTATCACTGCTTAAATAATAGTATTACTACACTTAATCACTAGTTTTTATCGCAGAGTGTAACTGGTACACAATACTATATGGGTGACACAGAATATCAGATAGGAGTAGGCCATGTATTTAAGTTCAGTCTCTGACAATCTGCATGATTCCTGTTGAATACTAAGAATATTAATTTTAAAAAAAACGCTAATTCTTGAAGTATATTCTTTGGTCGTTTTACATACATACAGTTTTGATGCACTTTAAGATATGTTCATGAGAGAGAGAGAGAGAGAGAGAGAGAGAGAGAGAGAGAGAGAGAGAGAGAGAGAGAGATTTACTTGGTTACTGACATGATTTAGCAGTAATGGATTTCCGTAGGACACTGATGAGATCGGAAATGAAATTCGTAACAAGCGGAATGTTGTAGCTAGCAATTTCATTATACGTGGAGGTTACAGTACTTTCACACTAATATCCATTGCCAGGCGTCCGCCTTTTGTCCTCGAGTGGAATCACAGACATCCAGGAGTCCAAATCGCTAGATCACCAACGCTCTGTCATGGACATCTACAGCAACAGCTGGGGTCCTACAGATGGAAGTGGTTACTCTAATCTTGGGAGTCTTGTTAAGGCAGCACTGCTAAGTGGCATATCAACGGTAATTGATCGCCACAATATAGTTTTGTACAGTGTAACAATTAATGATGGATGCAATAATAGAATTCATGTTCATTATTTGGGACCGTCATAGGTCCTAAACAGACAGACAGAGAAAGAACTAGACAGCGCGAGAAGATACTCTAAAATGGATTGCATTATATGCATATTTACCTAGAAATTTTAGAGTTCTTAATCATTATTTTGAGTAATTTAATTTAAATTTAATTTAAATATTGTTCATGATTGACAAACACAGACTATGAAATAGTAAATGTATGCAATCAAATCAAATGATTAAATATTCACAAAGTAAAATACAGGTGTGCTGGCATGAACTGGTATCAGCGCCTTAAAAACATGGTTTACATGCATTTAAATCTAGAACATGTTCGAAGAAAACTAGCAAAGCTAGCCAATGAAATAATTTGTGTTAGTCTCATGGCAGTAGTGCAATTCATGATACATGTTACACTTCTTACATTTAAACTTCTCCATAAACGAAACTCTGAAAATTTTCTTGCTGAAATTTTCAAGTTACAAAATAAATTTGCTCGTAGTATGCATATGAAACCGACTGCCATTATCAAAACCGTTTGCGTGCACAATCTGAGAACCGCCAGTGTAAACAGATTATATAAAATGTCATGAAAAGAAATGATAAAAGTCAGCATACACAATTTGCAAACACTTGCCGCAAGTATTGAGCAGCTACAACTCCAAGTTTTATTTTTCTCAATGTGTATGATAAGAAATGTTTACATTTCAGGCGTTAAAACAGCGTACCCCGCTTCGATTCGCTCAAAATTATTTGGCTTATTATATAACCACAAACATGTTTCAGATATATGTACGTCTTTAATACGACGCCTATTGCTGTGACTCATATCAATTTACAATTTTTTAGGGCCTCTCAGGCAAAGGTGCTATTTTCACTTGGGCAGCTGGAAATGGCGAGAAGGAGGACAACTGTAATGGAGGTGGCTACGTAAATAGCATATATATATATATATATATATATATATATATATATATATATATATATATATATATATATATATATATATATATATATACGATCGGAGTGACCAGTCTTGACTCGACTGGTATACCAGCCTTCTACTCTGAAGTATGTGTAGCTGCAATGGCGACAACGTGCCATTGCAGCTACACATACACAACGGGCCAGATGTCGAAGCTATTGCAATTATCCATCAGTTTAATTTTTTTAACCATCCACCCACTCACACCACCCCCAACACCCATTCTAGGACTGCATTTAGGATTGTAAACTGTTAGAATTGCTTTACTGTCTTAACTTTACTTCAACTTTCAATTTCGAACACACATAGTTTGAACTGGTCTAAACCTTACTCACAATAGAACCCAACTCAGTCCATTTTTTTTCTGCCCCTACCGCCCTCTTCCTAATCGTAAAAACAAGCTGACTGAATATATTTTTCTGGAGCAGTTCCATGACCACCTGGAGTATGGAAATTCGATAGGTGGCAACCTAATTATTCTTGGAGATTTCAACTTTCACTTTGACTGTCCAGGATACACATACAGATCAAAACTCCTATAATCTATCCACATTTTCAACCTCAAACAATTAATAAGCAAATCCACCCATAAACATGGTCACATTTTATACTGGATTCTTCATATACTTGATGACAATATTCTAGTGTCTTATGAGCTTGCATCAGATCACCTCTGCGTCAGACGCCTTCTCAACGCATCAGTCCATAATCTAAGAGAAACCTCCGTATGAGAAATATAACCCAATTAATACACAACATCCAAGCAAACCTCACAACTTCGTTATCTTCTTGAGCAGTGCAACTTGACATGTGCTTGCGTTAATTGCTTGACAAAACATGCGGCAGCAACTGAGTGCGGAGTATCAATTCAAATGTGTTCTCCATTGTATAGTAGCTTTGGGGACCAGCTCCACACTGCTAAAAGAGAACTACGTAAGGCTGAGAGGATTTGGCTTTCTACCAACGTCACTATTCATAAGCAGATATATAAAGCTGCTAAGAAGAATGTCACAAGCAGCAAAATCAGCCTACTACAGTACGAAGATCACTGAATGTCCAAAGTGCAAAGATCTCTTTGAGATTACGAACAAGGTAATGTCAAGGAATAAATGTACAACACTTCAAAAGACCTTCTCTCCGGTAGACCTTCCGAACCTGTTTGAAATTTCTTCCGTGAGAAAGTTCAGTCCATTAGAGATAAGACTAACAACTCAATTTCAATTGACTCATCATCACCATACAGTTGTGAGATAGAATATACACTGCAACAGTTAACAGCGTTTGAACCTGCCTCTATGGATTTGGTACATTCAGTTGTGATGACGAGCGCTCGAGAGTTGTGTGAACTCAATGAGATTCTGACATCACTGTTGATTGAGTGCTAAGATTAAATATTGCCCTCACTAACCGATGTTATCAATACTTCTTTCTCATCTGGGAAATTTCCGTCATTTTTCAAAACTGCTATTGTAAGGCCTATGTTGAGAAACCGACACTTTACGCTAATGATTTAAGGAACTTTAAATCCAGAAATCTTTGAAAAAGCTATTCTATCCCAACTTGTATCTCATCTGAATTCAAATAGCCATTTCTAGCAATGTACAGCCTGCATATTAAACTGAAACTGCACTTTCGAAAGTAGTTAACCTGCTTATTACAGTGGAAAGATTACAGTCATCACTGTCCTTGAATCAGATCACAATTAATTTTGTTATATATTCATTACATTTGGTTCATAGAACTGAACTTTCCGTTGTGTCCAAATGATAATAAATCATATCTTATTCTAAAATACCCCCAAAGATGAATTCGCGGTGAAGTTCTTGTCATAGGTTATCCGGCATTTTTTGTTGTTGAGAGGCTGAACTATAAACAAAGCACCGTACATTGGGTAACAGTTTTCACT
Source organism: Megalonaias nervosa (assembly GCA_016617855.1). Taxonomy (NCBI): domain Eukaryota; kingdom Metazoa; phylum Mollusca; class Bivalvia; order Unionida; family Unionidae; genus Megalonaias; species Megalonaias nervosa. Next base: position 27,934 of record JAECUM010093951.1, on the reverse strand, counting down.
ACCACATCAACATCAATTTCTCATCACTCACTGTGCACTGTCGACGAAATGCACACAGACAACCATTCCATACTGCTCAAATTCTATCGAATAAACAGTTACCTTTAAATCAACACCAAGAATGCATAAATCAAACACTAATATCACCACCAAAAGGAAAGAGGAAGAAATGCTCTAAAAATAGACTGGTACTACATCCATACTGAACCGGAACTAATAATTGTGATCTGATTCCACTTGACACAATAGACTATGATTTATTACTTCACTGGCCTCAGAATCTATTTGGTATTCACGACACAGCCTCTCTATGGTCCAAGTCCTACTTTGTCAGCAGGGCATAAATTCCAACCCGGTCGATCAATGATTGGTTGTTCCACAAGCCTCTTTTTCGGCCCAGTTCTCCTCATTCTGTAAACTCAGAAGCTCTGAAGTGTCATAGATCAACATTCTGTGTCTTACCATTTGTACTCTTATGGCACTCTAATATACAAACCTAGCAGCCCAACTTAAGTTCAGGCTACCATCCAAGACGTAGAGAGGTGAATTGTCGATGTGAAGTCGCGGATGACATGTAACAAGATGCAGACGAATGATGATTAAACTGAAGCCATCCTGATCACCACGCAAAGAATTTCTTATTCACATCCTTTACATCGAACAAAAAGTATAATTAATAAAAACATTAAATTCATACAGTAAGTACGAAATGTAGGTGTAACTCTTGACAGCACAATCTTATTACACCAACATGTAATGAACATATGCAGGGCTGCATATCTGGAGCAAAGACACATCAATTCCCTTCGCAATTTTCTTTCGGTTGATTTTAGTAAAACTCTTGTATGTTCCTTAGTACTTTCTAGACTGAACTCTTGTAATTGACTTCTATCAGATTTATCATAATACCTCCTGCAGAAACATTCAAAAGTTCACATCACGGCAGCTCGGATTATCCTTAGACTTCAAAGAACTGAATAAACATAACCCTGCTATGTAACTTTGACTGGTTACCGGTTCGATCCAGAATCAAGAATAAGATATTTTCACTTTACTACATTTCCTTGACTGGCTCCAGTCGAATATACCGATGTGACCCCACTCATGTGTGCTTTCCATCTAGAAACTCCTCTTCCAACGCCCGTATTCTCATTGCTCCCACCGTTAAAATGAAGTTATAAGGACAACGTTCCTTTGCGTACCAGGGTTCAGCTACGTGGAACGAATTGACCATACATCTTAGACATAAGGATACTATGATCTCTTTCAAGAGTGCTCTTAAAACGCACCTATTTCGACAGCAAGAAGTGATTTAAAGACTTCCTTAATTATTGTCAAGATGTTTTTGTTTTGCAATTTCTTTTTGCTTGTTTTGTAATCTTGTCGATTTTTTTATGTTATCTTATATTGTAAAGCGCTTAGAGCTTCTAAAGAATAGGCACTATACTAAGTCCACATTATTGTTATTATTATTATTATTATTATTATTATTATTATTATTTCTTCATTTTTATGAATCACCTTAAAAGTTTGCTCACCCTTCCTCAATCTGAGTAGCTGGCGATCAGGTTATAAGCTTGACTCTATAATAACCTTGAAAATGTGGTCTTTGATCCCAAACCCTCCTTGGTAGGCGAATACCTCCAGAATACGAAACCTTTGTTGCCATCTACTGTCAACCTCATGAAGCGTTGTATCAAAGATGATACCAAGCACCGCTCCCACCCCACCCCATCAATATGTGCAGGTGGAACGCGGGGTTTCAGTTTAACAGAGTGACGGACGGACGAACATAACCCAATGACAATATATTCACCTTTATAAAAGATGGGTAGGGGAAGAAAAAAGTTCCAGAATACTCCTTGAAATAAACCGGGTGGGTTAAAATTTAAAGTCCATCACCATAAAGATCAGATTAAGAAATCTAGGATTTCAAATATCATCGAGCTCTTGTTGAAATTTGAACTTCATGTCAACAATACCTGATTCTATCCGCTTTAAAAAAATCTGGACTTAATTCATATGTTGATAGCTATATTTAATTTTGTGATTCAGGAATGAAAGAATAGTTCCAGATCTATGTCTCGAATATGTTTTAGTTTTTCTTTCCTTATTTAAGCCGTTCATTTGAATAATATTGTAACTATTCAAAGCGATTTGGTAACAGCAATTCCACATGAACGTCTCCTCAGTAGTTTGCTATGTGAAACCAATGTTACATTAAGTTTACTATTGCTATAAACAAATACACATTAACTATACTATTGCTACAAGGTTCTCCAAGATTTTATTTATCTCATTATCTAAGAAATCCTCAAAGATTAATAAGCTCTGCATCATTTGCATTAGAAAGTATTCATATAGATTAGCAAGAAATTGATTTTTACCTCTATCGGGTGGTTGATACCAGCTCCGTCACCTTCTTGTTTTCAGATATATAAATATAAGAAATATTGTTCAATAAACGCGTTGATGGAAACAATGAGTGCAAAATATTTGTATTCCATAAAAGGTGTATTTGTGTCTCCTAGTTTCTACCGCTTACTCGGGAAGTTGTGTCGGTGGTCTATATGGAACATCGTTCTCAACTCCAGTGGCATCTGGCATCATTGCACTGTCGTTGTAAGCAAAGTACGTTTAGACTTGATCGTCTTTATCATTTTTGAAAGTGTAGATCTCCTATAGTTTTCGAAAATTTTAAATGGTAAAGAATAGCTGACAGGTAGTTAAACATTGTGATCTAAAGGAGATAATACACTGTATAGCTGGTATGTTTGTTTTGTTTGTTTTTTATTTTGTTCTTTGATTCTTTTATTATCTTTTACTTGTTTTTATGCGGACGTCAGCGATTTTATCCAAATAGCGTATTTGAAATTTGGCGAGTTCATTGTAGCGCTTTTAGGTCAACAGATAAAGTTGTATACTGTATAAGGTAATAAATGTTGACGTGGAATATTTTTGCAATTTCTTTCTGTGACCGCTAGGTCATTAAAAATTGCCAGCTGCTTAAAACTCGCAGTGTACAGCTTACGTTCCGTAAGAAAGAAGTGATAGAGTATTGAAACCTGTTTATCAGATTTGTTTAGAATACTTTAAAGATGTTAACTTTAGTTAATTAATAAAAATATTTCATTTTAAAATGTCTAGATACTTATACATGACCCTGAAAGTGTATAAACAATTGATTTCTTCTGCAAATTGATGTATTAACATATTATATAAACATTGGTAATATGCATGGTTTAGCGTATTGCAGGGAAATAGAAAACTACTTAACTCCATAAATTATGCCTGAAAATGTTTACTTGCAATCCAAATTTAAATTGGAGGGGTGTTCAACGCCTAATTGTTCTTACATCCAAGAAGCACTCACTGTCAGACAGTTTCTACAGCTGGCAGATGAACGGTGCTGAGAAATATGGTAAGATTCCTAGTATTTTGCCAAACTTCAGTCATAATCTCTGTCAACAGATTGGTCAATTTTACAGCTGGAAGGGGGGTTTATCGTATTGTAATTATGCGGAAACATAATTGCATGTAGATGTTCAGGATTATATTGCTTGATAGACAGAAGTCAGTAATATTGCGTAATGCTAATAACAATAAAATATGATCTCGCTCTCTTTATTTGTGTAATCAATTGACATCATTTGGTGGTCAAAACGAAAACACATGACACATATCTCCCATTTTACTCCACAGTGGCAATATAACATTCCCTCAATATACAGTGATCAATCCATTTGCACATGCTCTATACAAGGTAGCAGCAGTAGAGCTGAACAGACCACTTGCCTGAGACATTAAAGTTTTTGTCTGAGACATTAAAGTTTTTGTCTTAATGATGAAAACTTCTTTAATTGACCAGATTTTTTCTGATTTTTTCACAATCTGGTCACTACGCGTTGGTCGTTCAGCTCTACTGCTGCTATAAATTAAACAGCCAGTATAGATATTATCAATAATGAGTATTGGAGAACCACACTCAGCTAAATTAGCTCTACTGCTGTTATGATTTTTATCCAAAAATTGTATCAAGTCCATTACGATATCTTGACCTTGGATCGTGTAAATTTATCGTTACAAAACCAAAGGGAGCAGCTTGTGCTTTTGAAAAGAAATTTTTAAATTTATTCATGTCCATGTCGCCTGAACACCAAGTATAATAAATATTTTGCAGCGTATGATTATCAACTCCGTTGAACACAACCAAAATGTTACAATTATCCCTGATTACTTTTGGGATTTGTGTATAACGCTGTGTAACATAAATCACGTCTGTGTTTTTATGTCTACCTCGAGAAAAAATTCTAGCTGGATTTGATTGTTTGTCCAGCATAACATCATCATACACTACTAAATTATTAATGAATCCATCCAGATCATTTACGGATGGCGCTTCATCAATATCAGTAATAAAGTCTATGACATTGTCTTCATGCAACAATTTTGCGTTTTCATTAAAATCTTTAAGTACTTCGTAACATCGCTGATCATCTACAGATGGTGCTACTAAATATAATTTATCCCACTTGAGCCATCACATTATTAGATTAAGCAATAATTGCGTCTTTCCAGTTCCAGATGGGCCTATTATAATCATTCTGATAGAATTTGGTAACGCTGGATGGTGTTTTACTGGCTCTTGTTTTCGTGTCGCAGAAAAGTCAATTATATCCATATAATAAATAATATGATTCTATATTGTGTTCGATGCAGAGCACCTACCGATACTACTGAATTAACGACAATAACAACAAAAAATAAAAGACTTGCACTTACAGGCAGGTGTGTGAAATGTGGCACCAAGAAATATAAATTTATTCCAACAAAGACAGGTGGGGGTGATATCGCTGCTTCGTTAGGAAAATTACCAGGAACTCCATGGGCTAAATACCCCGGTGAGAAACATTTACCCGGATATAATTATTGTGGTCCTGGAACTCGTCTCGATATCAGACTCGATAACCAAGATCAACCAAAACCAGGAGATTATCCAGTAAATAAGATTGATCAAGCATGTCACATTCATGATGTTGCTTATAAAAGTCCAGATTTGCAACAGCGGCATCTCGCAGATGTGAAATTGATTCACGCGTTAAATTCTATACCTAATAAATCTCTCAGAGAATCTCTCGCTAGTTTTCTAGTAAAAACTGCTATGAAAGGTAAACTGGTGCTAGGGGCTGGCAATTAATTATATAACTATCATAATGGAATCTGTTTATTATTCCCCGAGAGGATTCTGGAGAGGTAAGGCAACGATTAGTAAACTCGCCGAAGCAGCAAAAGTTTCACGTAATGTTGCTGCATCATGGTTAGCACGACAGGCAATATGGCAAATCTTCCTAAGTCCACCTAAAAGAATTCATTACGCGCATTTTGATGTTAGTGTCCCTAATGAAGTTCATCAAGGAGATATTTTATTTTTACCACACGATACCATTAAAACACATGGACGAAAATCACGCACGTACAAATACGCGTTAACTGTCGTTGACATTGCGAGTAGATATAAAGAAGCGGAGCCATTATCAACAAAAACAGCATCTGAAGTTGCATCTGCATTTGAACGCATTTATCAACGTGGTGGTCTACGATGGCCACAGTTATTACAAGTTGATCCCGGTAAAGAATTTCTTGGAGTAGTATCATCGTTGATGAAGAAACATAACGTTAAAATCAGACGAGGACATACTGAAATTCATCCTGATCAGGCAATCGTTGAACGATTTAATAGAACACTTGCCGAGCGGTTATTCGGATATCAATATGCAAAGGAAATATCTACTGACTTCAAAGATAGATCTCGTGAATGGGTTGCAAGATTACCGAGTGTGATAGCTGTGTTGAATAATAAAATTACTCGTGCAACTTCCATGAAACCTTCTAATGCGATCAAAAAATATATATATACCCAATGGCTACGGACAACGACATGAATCTTTCTCTCAACCAGTATTAGGTAATGTTACAGTTAGATATTTATATGAACCTGGCGAACTTGAAGGCGGTAAAAAAAGAGCAGCCGATCCTATCTGGAGCGTGACCACACATAAAATTTCTAGCGTGGTTAGATCCACTGGTAGACCTGCCATATACAGACTAGATTCTACAGCCCCTCAGCGTGGATTTGTACGTGAACAATTACAAGTAATTCCTGAGGATACACAATTACCACCAAGCTCAATTTTGTAAACGTCCAGAGCCTCGACGTCGATTACACTCAAGACAAGTCAGCATTACATTTTCACGTGTGTGACCGAGATCACTATTAATTCTGTCTACGGTAAATTGTCTTGGATTAAAACACTGCCATGACATATTACAGTTGCAACTTGCGCAGTTATTATTCTGTAATTGTTTTAATTTTATAATAAATTCAACATCAATATCAAAGTCATGATTATTTTTTTTGTCACACTGCTTATAACCAGATAGTTTTTTTTTTATTACGTCATTATTAACAGTTTGATCATTATCTTCTATAAAATTCATAATAACCCTATGTAGTTGAGATATTCTCCTGACTCGAGATATGGTGAGATAGACTAAATTTGACCACTCGATCCTATCATCTACAATCCAGATTTTAGTATCAGTTATAGTTAATCCCTGTGACGAGTGAATCGTTATAGCGTATCCTAACGTCCACGGTGATTTATTCATACTCAGCGCATTCTCAACGACATTAATATCGACTAAAATAATATCATTCAAGACAAGATTCTGTATCCTTGGTGGAACCAAGACACCAGAATTTCAACATCAATATTCTGTCGTCGAGTATCTGAGGGGCGATAACACAAAGGTACAGGTAGATCTGAAAACTTTTCTTTATGTAACGTAAATAATTTATCCTGTAGTTCATCACGAACTATCTTTCTACTCGCAACTATTAAATCAGCGGGATTCCATAAATTTAGAAAATTATTCATAGAAGTCTCTGGAATTACTCCTCGCATTATCTCACATTGTACTCTGTCTGGTTGAAGTCTGATTAATTTTTAAAATTCCTTCAGCGGTTCATCGATAGCTCTATGGTCATCATTTATTTCTTCATAATAATTTACGTTATTCTTCAGCCATTCATGTGGAGACTCTCCAACAAAAGGTGGTGGTTGACCATGATCGCCGCACATAATCACAGCAGTATTCTTCAATAACAACCAATCAAGAAATGTTTTTAGTGTTTCTAACGACACCGTGCATATCTCGTCCCATATAATATATTTAGGTACATATTTTTCACCCATCCCCGATGGAGTCCATAAGTCTCCGCACCATCTAAAGAAACTGTGATATGTACACGATTTTACTCCTCGTTGTTTTATTTCTCTAGCAAGTTTGTGCGTCGGTGTTAAAACAATTATATCTGAATATTATTTATAAATAAATTAATCGCACGAGTTGTTTTACCTGACCCTCCACACCCATTAAGATAAACGGTCTTATGTCTAGATACTGGATCGTACAGAGATGGTGCAGATGACTTTAATATTTGATAATTATTTTTGTAATATATCTCCACAATTTCAACATCTGCAGATTCAGAATAACTAAATATATTTTCTTGTTTTATTCTCCATGTCCCCCATTCACCATTACCGAGTTTTAATAAATCTTTATATTTTTTATGTACATAAAATGAATCCGTAGCGACTCTGACAGCGTGATGAGGAAATTTATTTATCATCGATAGTAGGTTTATCGAAACATAAGCTAACATCGAAGATCTTAAATGAGTAAACTGCGGTGACTCGCCATCAAGGTAGCTCACAATGGTACCTAGTTTCGTTCCATCTGATAAATAAGTATTACATCTGTTTATAAACGTATTTTTCTCAGTTGTATCAGCGATTATAAAATCTAGTTCAGCGTCGTCCATAATCAGTCTTGTACACGCTCGTTTATAATCATATGAACCACCTTGAGTAAACTTACCGATTATCTTTCTACCAAGATCTTTTGCAAATTTCTCATCGTACTCGTTTCTGCATTTATTTATTTTAATAATATGATCTTCATCAATATCAGGGAATTCTTTTCTGGTGTCATCGATATTAAATCTATTTGGTTCTGGTAACCAAACTTGCTTCTGTGAACTATACGATATAATTGCTTCAGTTACTCTCAACGATATTAAAAATCCAGCATCAAGCATATATCGCAATAGTACTATCGGAACCCAACATTTTTCTGAAAAATGCCTTCCAAACCAAGCATAAGTAATCGGATGGAGATTTTCTGCAAATTCGAATAATTCTACATGAGCAAATCCGGTTAAGTCAACATCTGGTAAATATCCGTTTATCGCAACCCTGGTCATGTCATGTGTAGGATGTCCGAATCTCTTAAAGTACTCAGAACATACTCCATATCCAAGAAAACTCCCAGGATAACACGCTACCATATCAACCGAGATAACATCACTATGGTTGTATTTGGTGTTCCATAACCCCCCGTGACCATATTCTATACAGCTTTTCTTGACATCTTCAAGGAATTCTGATCGTGTCGTTTTCCATGAATTTTTCTCCTGAGCGAAATGGGCAGCAACCGATGGTACGGTAAAGCAGTTATTTAGTAATTGTCCAACTATGACATCATCAGAGGTATATTTCAATGCAAGATGTTCCATTTCTTCATGGAGAGATTCTGTGCGATAAATATCACCGTTAGGCCGTACAAACTGATCGTAATGATTATATTCCGAACTCTGAAATAACCAAACAGACACAGGGTCGCTTTTGCTGATATTTTTAATAAAATCAAAGATGTCACCGTTATAAAATTTAACCGTTCTATCTCGTGGAAATATTGTTACTGCTGAGGTCCATGCATGTGAATTATGATCAATAATATCTATCGGAGCTCCTCTTGATTTATATTTCGATTTATATAAAATCTCTCCTGTCAGCGTTTTTACTATTATTGGGAATTTTAATTTATTTTCTAGCTCAGCGACATCTTTGATAGATGCACCAGCATCTTTAACGGACTCTGCCCATTTGTTTATTTTTTTACGTCTTAAATCAGTTAAACCATTACCACGTATCGCATTTGTAAAATGTTCTGTAACTCGTTCAGCTACGCAGTTTATTCTTGATATTTTCATCGGTTTCAGATCCGCAACATTAGGTTTATCTTTCAGCGGAAATATTCCATATACAACTGCAGTTGCTGGATAACTCTGTATATAATAGGGTTTATCAATGCCAGTAAGTATTCCGGGCTTAGATTTATTACTTAAAAGAACAATATTACCCCCGGACTGCACACGGACTGGATCACGCTTATTACGAATAATCCAAATATCTTCTTCTGTATTTACAATAAATTTTATTAAAATATTTTTGATTATCAAGGTGATTAATAATTACTTTTCCTCGTTTGTCATTCATCATATTAGTAACATTTCCAACTCTGAATGTGGACCATGCATGAACTGCACCATCGTCACGAAATTCCTTTTTTGCTTCACGAATACGTTCGATTACCATTAATGCCAGATCCTGCATCGAAGTACTGAGTTTATATTCTGATAGTCTATCAAGGTCAAATCTAGCAGGGGAAGGTTCAATAACGGATAATTCCTCCATATTATAATTAGGGCAAGTATATATTTAATTGAACATTAATCTTTTGTATATGATTGAAACACAAAACAAATGTGCTTGGCTCAAAATTGGATATACTTTTACTTGTAATAAATCATGCGTGAATGAATACTGTAGTTATCATATGCAATGTGTTAGAAATGGAAGTCTAGGACCAAAACCGTGTATTGTGTGTAGTGCTGGAGTGCGAGGAAGAACTCAACTGTGCGCGCAATGTGGTGGTAAAAAATACAGAGAGTTAAAACGATATTATGACAAAAAAAATAACGCTGACTCTCCTATAAAAACCGAAGAAGATTATTTGGTTAGATTTTCAAAAAAAAATAATGATTTAAACAAATAGTATTATATATAAATGGAACAAAATGAGTTTGTGTCACATCCAATCCTTACTAATTATGAAGCATCTCGTGATGGCGTGATTAGAAACTGCAGATTGAAAAAACCAGTAGGTAATCTTAATAATACTGGTTATCTTAGATTTACTGTTAATGGCAAGAAAAAAAATTATTTATCTCATATATTTACATACGAGTGTTTTTTTGGAATAATCAAGGATGGGTATGTGGTGGATCACATCAACGGCAATAAGCTCGATAATTCGATTTCTAATTTACGAGTTACTACACAGAGTCAAAATTGTAAATCCGGAAACACAGGAAGGTGTAAATTATACAGAAAGAGAGCTATTAAATCAGTGAATACAGAGACTGAGGAAGAAATTAGTTTTGAATCGATGAATGCGGCTGCAAAACATTTTAGCATACATCCACAATCAGTACAATTTGTCGCAAATAAAATATACAAATCTGCCCTTTCAAAAATATATAATCAGCGGATAGTATTTGAATATGTCTAATTTTGTCTTCTTACAAAAACAAATAGTTCGACTCTGTCAATTTTCCCAAGGGTTTTGTTTAGCCATAATTACAGTCAGGGGTCCACCTTCATCGCTCTCAGCGTCATTATCATTTTTTACAGAATCAGATAACATAATCTTTCTTAATTGCATTACACGATTATCCACAATCTTTTTTCTTTCGTACTCGTGAGACAGTTTGGATTTAATATTTTCGATAGAACGTGCAAGAGGTGCAAATAGCTTTATCTGATTGTCGTTTACCATGGCTAGTGATTCAAGCATAGATTGATAAATTAATTTTATGAATCTGTAGTTTGAAGATAGTGTATATTTATTATCGAATTTTCTCTGTTGCAGTAATTCAAAATCGCACATAATTTTCTGAGGGTCGAGATTATCAGATATTTTTATTTCATTATGTTTTAATTTTTTAATAGCAGAAATAATATCATTGATGTTTTCTTGGTTCATTATATATATATATATTTATATATTTAATATAAAAAAATATTAGCTCCCATGATTTTCTTTTTTTTTTGTTTTGTCAGGGAGCTGTTTTGTTTGTGATATATGGTTTTATGAAATATATACAGATGGTTTATGATTTTGATTTTGAACTGCACAAACATAAACTTATCCTAATGATTGTATGGTTATGAAATATATACAGATGGTTTATGATTTTGATTTTGGACTGCACAAACATAAACTTATCCTAATGATTGTATGGTTATGAAATATATACAAATGGTTTATGATTTTGGACTGCACAAACATAAACTTATCCTAATGATTGTATGGTTATGAATATATACAAGTGGTGATGACGGGGGAATCTTGTCTACGTCCAACAGATTTTGTACACTCTCCCCCATACAAAACCCCGGGAGTGTAAAACGTACACCCCTCAAGGGTGTATGATAGGAGAGTGTATTTTGTCTGTTGTGGATATCGAGGAAATTCTCCGGGTTCCCCAATTAAATAAGCATCAGTCGCAAATGCAAGATAATATCTTTAGCATTTTTGGAGACTCGAACACGCGAGAGTCTGTAGAGCTTCGATCTACGTCAAACCGTCTTACCATTTCGGCCATCGTTCTCTTATCAATAATATTGTTAAATTTAAGTATATATATAATATTTGTGCTGTCTCACAGAACTTGTATTACTAATAGAAAGTAGAATTGTACTTCAGTTTTTCAAAATTCATAAAATAATTTACTCGTATAAGTTATAGTTCGTTAAGGTAACAGACAGACGGACTAATATACGCTATACACGTATATACAACTGGGTTTGTACAGGTAACGTAGTAAGGGAAATAATCGTTCAATTTACTGCAGAGAGATAGCCGAGTTATCTCGCTTTATTATATATACAATTGCTTTAATCATAGAAAATTGATTATGTATTTTACTCATCAGATTATGCCCTGATTAAATAATCAGACGTTCTATGAGCGTACATACAGGTTTATATTAAGAGATTCGTTCCTCGTGTCCAAAATGTTTCCTGCCTGGTCAGTGAGTTTAAAGTGTATTCTTGTCAGAAATGGATTATGAACTCGCAGGTAAACGGGATTAATTGGTTCAATTACGATTAACCACCCTGGTGGTTCTTTAGGGCTAAAACTGAATAATATGTACCCTTGCTGAGCTTGGCTAGATTTAGAAAGATCTACCTGATAGCTACCTTCAATAACATCACATACCAGATTGATTGCAATAACTGATGTTATGCTTACAATGCCTGGCGATATATGTCTACCGGCACCAAAAGGGTTGTTATTGTGTTTTAGTATAACCGGTGGTGGGGCTATTTGTTTCCACGATTCAATTACTCCCGGATAATATTCTTCAATAAGATCATTTAATGATTTCTTCATTTCAGCGTTATTTAAATCCGGTATAACAAATGTTTGTAAATCTTTTTCTGTTATTTTATAATGATCAAGAAATAATTGCTTAGATTTTGGACTTGTGTAAACAATTCTACTAAGATCAGTCGCAACGTTTATAATACTTCGATTGGCGATGTATAAATCGAATAAGATACCATTCAAGTGTTTTATTGACTCGATTATTTGCTGCTTTACACTTTCATTATAATGTTGTGATAATGAAATAAGTAAATTTCTTAAATCGTTAAACGTTTTATCGTATTCAGGCTTGAGAGTATCTAAAAACCGTTTAATAAATCCTACATCAACAATATCTCGATGCCCCCCCCCCCGGTGTAACGATAACATTGAATGCTGATCTATTCATCTTGGGGATCCTTTTACCATCAAAATCGGTAAAGTAGTATATATCGTTGTTTGGATCAGATTTAAATAATATATGTATCCATGGATATTTTTCTCGATATTCTGGTTTTTTAATGAATTTTTCTTCACTCGTTTTGAACTCATCTTTAGTTGGTTCTGAAACTCCATTATAAACAGGTGCAACTTCAGGCCATCCTAACGCTGATCTAATTGAACTCTGATAAATATCTACTAGGTAGTCAGGAGAATTTATTTCAATCGCCGCTGATAGTGTTGGTTCGTGAACAGTGATCGCTATTTTAGATTCTTTCCCTGTGATAGATTTAATTCTGCGTTGGAACTCATCATTAATCTGTTCTATTTGATAACTGCCCGTTGAAATTCCAACAACTTGCCAATCAGGTGTTCCATCTGGTTTATTTTTATTAGCAAATACCAGTGAATTATTTGGTTGTTGTCCACCAAACGGTTTTGATCTAATATTAGGCCAACTATAATAAACTCGTAATTGCGCTAATGCTATTTCCTTTGCTGGAATTGCAGTCGGAAAATTAACGCTAAATTCAGGATTGGTTGAACTTAATGATATGATAGTAGTTTTTGACGGCGTTGTATTAGCTACGATGTGTTGAAGTAATTCTAACGATGACATTATTATTATCGTTATTATTTAATTCTCCATCTTTCCGTTATTATCACTAGAGAACGCATCGCGTTCCACTATGAACGCTTCATCGTAGGTTTTCATTATCGTTACGAACTCCTCATCGGATATTTTACCATCACCGAGATACGCTGAAATATACGAGCATAATTTAGTGTATGCGGCTGTTGCTGTGTGCAATTTCATTATATACTCGTTTAGTTTATTATTCGTACACGTAGATATTTTCTTAGCGATAATACTGAAAATACCTGCACATGTTGTTGCCGTTGAAACTATAATTGTTACAACTGCAGGCGCTGTCATCGTTATTGTTGATAATAATAATCCACTTCCAGCAATAACAGCAGAAACCGAGTATATCATTATATCAATAACGACCATACGACGACGATATTTTTTTACCTTTATCGTGTAATCGTCGATGATATTTTTTAGTTTAGTTTGACACTCACATACTTGAGCGTATCTGTGACGTTGAACGTCGATAAATGATTCTTGATTCATTATACTTATTTAAGTAACTAATTCGGGAGTTTCGGCTACAAACTCAATACACCACCAATAATCTGCTGTGGTTAACTTTTTATCATTCGCTATTAGCATAAACGTTTCTTCAGTATCTTTATTTAACACTATAGACACAATTCCAGAAAAATCATCAGTTGAATGACGCCATGGAAATGTGGTAAATATACTGAATTTTGCACTACTAAATACAGATAATCTGTATACACCAGTAACCTCTGCAGTGTGTTTAAAAGTGTTATTTTCCGGTGTCCATGTTGCCTTTCCTGATGCGACTGTGTACACGATATTAATGATCTGCTTGTGAGGAATTTTAACGAGATTAGTTTTTTGAATAATATTAGGAATACCACTAATGATATCGTTGAGTCTTGCGTTAATGTCAGCGAGATTAATAATAACATTTGGTGGAGTTCCAAAAAGTCATTAATAGATCTGTGTACATTTCTACGAAAATTTAGAAATGTTTGTACGTGATTAAAATATTCAGTTCTAAATGAAGCAATTCCATCATTAATTGTCGTTAACGAAGTCGTTATTGGAATTTCCTTATCGTCGACGTATTTCTTCGTTGCAGCGTCAAAATCTGTTTCTGGTGTTCTGAGATTATTAATACCATTATTATTCATGTCGAGAAATGCACGCATTATACCACCGCGCACTGACACGTATTTGGATTCTTGATCATCGACGTATTTTTTTGTTGCTGCGTCTGTATCTGCGATTGGATCTCCAAGATATGTAATTTTTCTTCCTGACATAATAACATCACCGGTAAATACATCACCAGTTTTCTTAACATAATCATTAACCGACTTACCGGAATCCTGTATTTTACCATGATCAGTGAATGTAACTACATTATTAACAACCGCATTTGGAATTCGTATAAGAACATCTAGTAGTTGTATGTTACTCGTTTTTAATCGTCCTTGTTTATCCTGAAAAACGACGACTTCATTTTGATCCACACTCGTTATATTTAATAAATCATCGATTTCATTTCTGAGCTGATCAATGGTTGCATATTTAGATAAATCGACCTTCTGAGCTCTACCTGAGGATCTTCCATAAATATCTACCATTATATTTACTGATATCAGTTTAAGTACTATGACGTAGTGTAGTGAACGCGTGTATGACTTTATGAGGCGGTGCTGTTGATTTTGATACAGCATCAAGCATAGCGAGGGTTTCACGGCCGCATATTGGAGGATCAGTTATTTTTTGTGTCGGTAGCGTTGAATACCAGATTGGAGCAGTATTATTGCTAACGTAATGAAGAAATTCTTTTGGTGGCGCTAATCCATACGAATCGAAATAAATAATTCCACGTGGATCAATTGCATATCCTACCCAGTGCGTGCCTAGGCCAGAATTTTTATCGAGATTAATAATACCGGTTTCATGTTGCATTGCAACGGTAGGTAATTGATCGCGCATAAAAACACCTCTAAAATTTTTTATTTTTAATTGCTTAGCAGCATTAAGTAAATCATAATTGGACATGGGTGTTATTAGTAAACTGTCCCTGGAAGTCTTAAACCCTTTCCGTACCAGTGTGGGGTCCCTGGTAATCTTAGGCCTTTTCCGTACCACGAAGGCGGGGTTCCTGGCAATCTTAGACCCTTTCCCTTTTTTTTGATTCCTTGTCCAGTTGCTTTCTTTAACGCCATTCCAGCAGCTGTTCCAACAGCGCCTAACGCAGCTGCCTTTGCAACAGCTGGGGCTGCAGCTGCTATTAATGCTGGTATTGCTGCAAGAAGCGGAAATATACCACCTGTTTTAGCAATATCTTTGATGGCGCCCGCAGAAAGATTAAGTTTGACGCCTTTATTTGATTTTTTAGCGTCGTTGAAGTTTTTAAACTGACGCTCGGTCAACGATAGTTTATTTGCACCGGTCATTTGTTCTCGCTTTAGCGATATTTTTATTCCACAATTATTTTTTGATGCTGATTGCAGCCTTTTAATCTGACCAGGAGTCAGACTCACACCAACGTGATGATATGACATTATAATTATTATGAACGATCTAATTACATGTTTTCTACTGAAGCATCAATAACTCTCATTCGTCCACCAACACCTTCGAGTAACATCGATTTATCGCTGAGTATAACAGCAATTGCTCTGTAATTTGCAATAACTCCTATTGTCACACGAGCTCGAAGATGAATATCTACAACAGATTGTCTGGTTAAATCTAAATGTTCTAGTGAAAAATAATAAATCGGATACAGCGTTGTAAAATCTAGCTGCGATATTTGTAAACCAGTATCAATGTTTTGATCACGACCCATGAACGACATTAATCGATGATATGCACGTGCTACATGATTTTGATCGAAATTCAGTAATATATCCTCGGATGGTTCTTGGTGTCCATTTATCCTTAATGAAACCTCAGAAACACCAAGATTGTCAAATGTCATGTGACTATAATTTTGATTGTTTATTCGTGTAATATCTTGGAACGCAATAAATATATGTCTTGGTGCAGAAACACCTTGCTGTGATGCTATTTGCCACGTAAATAAACCATTAATTGCGCTTTGAACAGCATCTGTGGTCATAGTCAACCATGACAACGTTGATTTACTGCCTTGACTCATAAAAGATAACAACCGGTCTTCTTCAGATATTGACGGAGTCATCACTGGCATCCACAGGGAAAGTTTTGTTAGTATTACTATACCAGGATCAGTACCGGGGGGTCGCCAGATTGCATCATTATCATCGCCTTTTCGTACAATTACAACCGTATGTTTGGCTCCAAAAATAACCTTTCTGACATCTCTACAGAATCCAAAAATATGTGACAGTGGAATCGCACATGAAAATATTCTCCTATCACCTTTTAACATTGCTCGACGTGATCTAAATCCTAAGTTGAAATCTGGATCTACATTAATAATCATATTTTGTACGTCTGCGACGGCGTTTCTGGCAAAGTTCTGTGGTCGTCCTATATCATATTGTTGGTACTCTGGAGAATTAGAAGTATCTTTTACAAACATCATTGATGGACCAGCTGATCTCGAATAATCATCGCTGTATCTTGCAAGACCCAATATCGTCGTGGCGACGTCGACGTCTTTCTGAATTGATTCAATATTTTTTCCGTCAATCATGTACGTAGCGCTATCAAATAACGCCATAATACCATTATTAACAAAACCAACACTATCATCAGCGGCGTATGCTACTGGTGCTGCAGGAACAGCGTTATTTAAAATTTCACCTTCAACTTCGATAAATGCCTCAGCGGGTAAGAAATATCTACTTGTATCTTGAACCTGTAGTTCGATTCTTCCACGCTGATTTGGAATTCGGGCGTCATAAGAATAATACTGATAATCGCGCACAGACTCATCTTTGAGAACTGGTGCGTCTATGTCAAACGCGGTGTTAGATATGCGCTTAAACATCTTTATTATTATCGTCTTCGTCTAACTCGAAGACCACTTCCTGCTATCAAACTAGCGGTTATATTTTTTTCCTTTTCCGACATCGGGATATCAGCTAACTCCGCTAGTTTTTGATTAGCTGCTTGATTTATTATTTTACTTACACTTGCGGGCATCACTTCAGTGCTAGGTAATTTCACAGGTCGTACCGGTCTGCGTATTAATCGTGATAGTCTATCTTTAATTGCTGAAAACGCTTTGCTAGCGAGATTACCAACAGCGCTTACACCTTTTTCACGAACAACATCAATAGCTTTCATTCCTAGTTGTTTTGCAATCGGTATTGCTTTTGGGGCTATTCTCGTAAACAGACCCTGAACAACATCACCTAGTCCATCTCCGTAGGTTGCTCTGTATACAGGTAATCGAGAGTTTATTACCCTGACCATGGTAGGTCCACGTTGAGTACCATGCACGATCATTGTTATTATTAAGTGATTTTATCACTAATTACATACTTAGTCACTATAATAATCGTCACTGATTTCATTAATGAGAGATCGATATACATTAATATCCATGATGCCGCTACTAAATAATCGTTTACAAATATCAGCTGCTTCATTAATGATTTCTGGGGAATTATTACCAGCTCGTTTTCCTCCGATGAGAATTTCTAATCGATCGACATCAGCAAGAACGTTATTGGGGCAAGTAATAAGACCACTTCCAGTTGCGCCAGGAGCGTCTTGAAATTCTTCTTCTTCTTCTTCTTCCTTACTTGTTGTTTGGACTGGTTGTAATTGTTTTTTTTCTTGTTCTAGTTGTTGTTGTTTTCGTTCTTGTTGTAGTCGTGGTGATGATGGTAATTCTGGATAATCACGAAGTGATTGCTCAAATGGTTTTGATGTTTTTTGTTTCTTTTCTTGTCGTTTTTGTTCTCGTTGTTGTCGTTTTTGTTTCTTTTGTTTTTCCTCCTCCTTTTTTCTTGATTTAATTAAATCATTAATTTCACTAATATAATTCTGATATAATGGATCATCAGCTCTAGCTTGTTCAACATTCTTATTTATGCGATATAAATATTTTCACCATTGATCACTGTTTTTAATATCTTTATCGTGTTCAGGTTTCATTAATTTATCTCTTCGACTAAAACCATCCACAGCAAACTCAGCTAGTTGATATAGTTTCAAATTTTTAATTACTTTAATAGTTTCTTCATCAAATTTATTTATCAATTCAGCATTACTTATTACACGACTCTTTCGTTCAGGATCTAGTGCTTCAGCACCTTCTGCTTCATCATCTTCTTCTTCAGCACCTTCAGGTTGATCTTCATCTTTAGGTATTTCCGGGACTGGCATCGCAGCAGCTATTTCGGCTGGAAGTTCACGTAAAATTTTTTTTGTTTTCTTAGTTCTTCTTGCTATTTTTTCAGTTCCTTCAGCTATTTTTCCAGTTGCTTCAGCGGTTTTCTCCAACACAGGTTGAATACCTTTAGTGGTCTCAGTGATAGGTTTAAATAATTTTTTTGTATCCTCTTCAAATTCAACTTGAGATTCCTGACGCGATTGTAGTTGTTGCTTAACAGAATCACGAACGGGTAGATATTTTTTAATTACCTCTAGTCGCTCTCGAGCTAATTTAGCTGAGTGTGGTTCTCCGATACTCATTATTGATAATATCTATATGGCTGTTTAATTTATAGCAGCAGAGAGGGTGAATGACATACGCACGTGACCAGATTGTGAAAAAATCTGGTCAATTAAAAAGTATTAAGACAAAAACTTCTTTTTTTTCAGGGAACCCTTAATTTTCAAAAATAAGGTCTCTACAAAGTTGTAAGGGTCCACCCTCTCTGCTGCTGGCATGTTTACCAAATTATCAAAATGGGCAGACGGAGAATTTGAGGAAGAAAAAACTTGATTCGATCGGTTGCTTGGAAGACCTAGTCCCTGTACAACATAGTGCTCCCAAACAACTCCTGAGAGCATTATTCTTGATTGGGATGCTAACGTCAGTAGGTCACGACATGGCCCAGAAACAAATCTTTCAGTGACTGTATAGCGCAAGTGATCCTGCCGTGCACCAAAACCCATATGCAACTAGCACGCCTTGCTGTGTAGCATATATACCTTCCGGATACCTTGAAAGCAGGTACACGAAGAAAGAGTAGGAAGGGAGTTCAGAGGCGCGCGGATTCGTGTGCAAACAAGACTCCCATAAAAGCTGTTATTTTAGAAGGGTAGAGCACTTGACGACGTTTGCTTTGCATTTCCAATTTAGCGGGTGTGGAAGAAAAGTGACAAATATGGTTGGAAAATATGCTCGACAACAGCAGCGGGGGGGGGGGAGGGCGACCCACCCAAAGTAGTGGCGTCCACATTTGGTTCCCCCCCCCCATAAGCCCCGTTTCCGTAATCTGACCAAAAAGATCGAAAAAAATCCAATGTAAAATTTGAGGCAAAATGGCCAGGACCAACTTGCCCATTTCAGCAGTAGGAGCGACCGACAAAAAAGGTTGCGACGACTTTGGGGTGGGGTTGTGACACCCCCCATCAAGGCCCCATTTTGCAAAATGGAGGCTAAAATATGCAATTTTAGCCATGTTGTGTTGAATCATAAACTATCTAAAGGCCAATCCGAGGCTTGTATGTAAGCATGGTTACTATTCGTGAAGGGACGCGTTGATCTTGAGGGGGCCTACATTCAAGGCCCCATTTTGAGAATGTTAATTTTACCTGTGGTAATGCTGATTTATTAATCTGAGGCTAGCAAAAGGGAATGACTGCGATCAGATTGATTGACGTTGAATATTGTTATGTTTTCGTGTGTTGTTGCGTGAATACACCCCGTGGCGAATCTCAAAGCGCGAAACGAAATTTTAGAACAAAAACTTTAGAGATTCAGAGGGCTGTCCAGGCTGATTTTCAATTTCGTTAATTTTGTAATCAAGCACATACACAAATCCAAGTGAACCCTTGGTCTTTATAAAATGAACACCCTTATTTGGGTTCGGAAGGGGGACCCAGGCTAGTGCACCTGGGTTATGTTTTATAATTTTACAATTTCCCATTCAACGATATTTAATCTCTTTACAATGCATAGCAGGCATCCCCCCCCCCTTACGAATTTGTCAGTCGCGTGTCCCTTGCATCGAACATGAGGTAAGTTTCCACTGGTTGATTAAAAGATTGTCCGTACGCGCTAATCACTCGGCCACTGTCTCCATTAAGAATATACAGCTGAAATAATTTACATGACCTATATCAGCAGTGCTGTTCATAGCGAATCACGGAGAATGTAATCAGCACATTTGCACTTATGAACAGACAGATAAAAAATTAGTGTACACGCATTTAAACAAAGAATTTATTAAGTATCTGAGCATTTCAGTTCTATTATCACAACATGTATTAGTTTTGCCGAGCCTGGGGAACCCAGTGTGCCATTGTTAACCATCAATATATCAAAGATATTTATAGCGGCTTGACACGTCGCCTGGGGACAATGTCTAAATATATGTCTAAATGAAATTCCTGCAATTCACTATAGTAAAAAAATACGTTATACTGAACTACTGACTTGTATGTGGGCCTGGTAGCAGAGATATGTATTGTGTGATACATGCGAATTTTTTATTTTTTTTGGGGGGGGGGTTTGCTAAGTTGTTTTGACGTAGATGATTTTTTTTATATTTTCTGCCGTAAATTGTACTGATCGTTTGCAAATATTAAAATATTTTCCAGCAGCTGATATTGACGAAGAATCCTTTACTTCTCCTGTATCAAGATTAATTGATTTAATCGGTTTGGTGTCTTTTTGCATCTCCCGGTTTTTCAAGCTATTATGTTCTCTCTCTCTCTCTCTCTGTCATCGCTTGCAGATTTTCAATATGTTGTTTGCTGTGGTTCATTCATTACCTCGTAATATCGTTTAAGCGCACGTTATTTTCCTCCACCGCAGAATTAACGAATATCGCACTGTTATTAAATTCATCGAGCTCCATATAGAAATTTCTCCTTCTCCAATATACCATTCTTTTTCAGCAAAAGAATATCTTTCGAAATAATCTTTGGTGTCCTTTATTCTCATTTCATCAGGAGCGTTCATTTTTTCGTAATATCATTTAAGCGCACGATATTTTAAACCACCGCAGAATACACATAATTATGTTCTTCCATCGACCCCAATTCCGCATTCAAACATGGTTTCGGTCCAGTATTGTCACGGCGAACACTGGCCATGTGATAGCCGTAGTACTCGCCACGCCAATTGTTTCCACAAGGTCGGACTGATCCGATCATGAGACGTCGAAAACTATTTTTTTCTCCTACCGTTTTATATTATTTGGAGAATATTCAGTTGAAGAAATTATTTTCCCTAATTATATAGCGATGAGCAATTCTACCATTGCAAAGCAGCTGATGAAAGGAGTAATTTAGTCTTACCGATATAAAACCAGCTTTCCCAAAGTGCATCAAACAATTTACGAAATCGGATTAATGAATTATTAACCGTGACTGAAATTGAGCGATTATTGGCGATTGAACTAAAGAAAAGCAGGGACAAGTTTTTTGAACGAGAACGAGAAAGAATATTGGAAATTGAACCACAACACACAACTAGATTTGACTTTGACAGATTAACCAAAGACAAAAAACGCCACCATTTGAACTGCAATTACACGATTTTATCCAAATGGTCAAAAAACATTAGTTTGCACAAGATGGTGCGGCTCATGTTTTTCAACATCCCGGATAAACGGCGACGGTATTTTTGTCGACTCTACAATGAATGACAAAAGAGCAGCTATAATTATTATTAATCTTGCAGAAGACAAACGATATCTCTTCAGAATAAAATTTTTTGTCGAACATTCTAGCGAACATGGCCCAACTTGGATTATTCGTGATGAACTGGATCCTGTTAAGAAATCACGGCGACATAACAAAGTCGCCAGCGTGAACAAAAGATCCAAATCAGGCACGTTTAACTGAAAAGAAAAACCATGCTACAATAACGCGAATCCGGTGTCCGCGATGGTTTATGCACTATACCGTTTAGACGTTTCTGATATTAATGCTTCCGCGTCGATGCGTGGTGCAAGAACCAACTCTGCCGATGCGGCCACAGGCATGTTCAATTATGTGACCCATCATGTCAGAGAATATTTTATTAACTCGAGACTTTGAAATGTACTTACAGAATCACGGATAACAAAAATAGCACAATGGGAAAAGTCTCTTATCAACTGAGCTAAAATAAATGACTTAGCAGTGTTGGAAAAAACATTGACTTTTCCAAGCGTAGTATAAACAATTACAAACGAGATTTTGCATAATTCAGGCAAATACCGTAATAAAGGAGCCACGATAGCAATAGTTGATCATAACAGTCACGCCTGGACTGAATCAGTAACAGTTTCCGCTGGAAAGAACAATATGATTTTATAACGGCGATATTTTTGAGGAGATTTATAATATTAGTGCCCTTGATCCTATATCGATCTCGCTATTTCACGGTGACGACACAGATTTATCTGTGGCAGATACATCAGCTACAGATTTATCTGCCGATGATGTATCTGTGGCATATATATCTCTTACAGATGAAGCAAGAATCGATCAATTTGTGCTATCGTCTGGTATACTTTATCGAAAGGAATCTCTCCAACGTGCGATGAAACAGATTGCGGTAAAATATAACGGCAACAGCGATAAATTACTCAATAACCAAGTCGTCTGTTGTGGCACATACAAAATAAATTCATGGTGTCCAAGACCAAAAGAATTTGTTGACGATATATCACGATCTTGTGTCGAGTTTGGGCATGGTGGTCTCTGGAACACAAAATATAATTCTGCCGATAGGATCTCAGTTGACAGCGTGGCTTTCTAAACGGCTAGTGTTTTGGACACGGTGTCACGGAATTGTATAATTTCCTTTATTTATTAAATACATGTACTTGGGTTTCGTTTTGTGTGTACAACGATACCCGAGGGTGATTTATGTATATTGTAATTATTTCAAAACAGTGAGTTCGGTCCATCCTATGCCGCACGTGCGAAGTGCTTTCGATAGGAAAAACCGAATATTTCCAGCGCACAGATGATGTAGGCTGCATCGTCTGTGTATAAATGCCTCACAGTAAGACTACATCTTTACATTACGGAATGCCTTGTCAGTGAGCAGTCTACTTAAGGACTTGCACATCTTCAGCTGTAGAGGCATGTAAGTTATTTATTAATTTCTTGTGTATAAGTTATAACTATTGTACTACGACGTTTATTTTTGTATATGTTTTATGTAATTCCGGCTTACGTAGTATATGATGCAAATATTTTCTATTCTTGTTTGTGACTTCGCAAGAGATTTATATTAACAATATAAACTTGCTTTTTTAAGAAACCTTTAGTACCATAGGATTCTTATCGGACACGGGTTGGTTCACTTCTGAACCTGTTTATTGCTTTGTAATGTTGTGCCAATAATGTAGTTTGTATAGCTTACCGTGTATAACGTCATTAAGTTTTATTGTATATGCCCGTGTCATGCATAATACACGGTGTTGGATGTATTTTCAGCTGATCGTAGTCGACGTGGTACGAGCTGTAGAGCTAACCGTAGAAGTTGACCATTGCAGCTGTAAAGCTGAACCACAACAGCCGTAGAGCTGAGTGAACAGTGTTGCTGGTCGTGTAGCAAGTGATCAGGCATTGCTGACTGAATTGGTGGGCGCTGGTTGCTTCGTTAACCAAGGAATTGAATGGTGGTCGGTGACTACCTGAAGTGCTGACTGATTGATTGACCAGTGTGGCTAGTAGCCAAGTGTGCTAGTGACGGAGTATTTCGTTACTCCATACATGTAACCTTTTAGCCCTGAGCTAATTTTGGGGTTTATTATACCCAGTGGTTTGGTAGCGTAAATATGGTTTGTTTGATATCTGTCCTTTATCTTTCATCATTTTACTATTTCAGTAAAGTACCTCATTTTGCACTATTTGAGTTAACACCTTTTACTATATGAGTAAAGTACATCATTTGTTTTTTTTACTTTTTTGAGGAAAACACATCATTCTTTTCGTCGTGTGAAATTACTGTGAATCGTTCACCTTTGTCCTTGTACTGTGTAAGGTCATTTATTTGTATTTATATTTGTTGCATTATAATGTTCGTGCGGATTGTGTTAATTTGTTCAATATTTGGATCCTATACACGCACGTAGTAGTCATGATTCTTTCTTCATTTAAGTCATTCATCAATAAACATTGTATTTGTATCACCATGAAAAGTTTTCTGTTATAAATCCGAAATCCAACTCGGTTACCTTGTTAGATATGGCGAATGTCAACAGTAGTTTGAACGATTCGGTCATCCAACACACGAAATGACCAGAGTAGCGATAAACGATAATCTTCCTATGTACTACCATCTTACCGGATTTGCCGGGATTGAATCATTCGGGTTCTCAGCGAGGATTCATCCAATTGTACCAATCTGGTTTGCTCGTCATTTTAATAAACGGGACAAAATAATTAATCTCAACAACTGTTGAGCAAGAAATCTACGTGGCTGGGCTACATTAGTGCTGTCGTGATATATGTTGAACACAAAGATCCTTACATCGCTGAATGTAACTTCTGCGATAATTTCGTTTAGGCCGGTGATGACTGTTTGGCTACCGCACGAAGATGAAGATATGTGCAGAAAAATTATCGGTAAGTTTAAGTTCCGTGCGTCATATGATAATAAAGGATGCTGTACAAGATTAATCATGGATCTGGCAGAACTAGATTTTGTGATCCTAGATACTGATTCGCGAGGTGTTTTTAGTTTCGCGGCAGCGTGTATGTTTACGCGACGGCACAAATATTAGCACGGTTGTTAGCTACTACGATGGTGATTCGCCGGAGTTCATTCATTTGAGATCTTCGATCCTCACTTATTCGTCAATAAATCTGTTATCGATGATTAACCTGTTTCCAACTGATGCTGTTAGAGTCGCCACGGATTCTTTTTATGTAAGTTGATCGAAAATGGATCTTGTGAAACCATTTATCGGCACACCTCCGCCGTGTATAGACGCTACACGTCACGAGGATGATGCTGATCTCGGAGAAACTCGTTGAGGTCATTCGAGAATAAAGCGCGAACAAATACGTAATTATTCTGAATCGGCCGATGTTAAACCAATTGTCAGGTATTACCGTAACGATGAATTATCAGAACCATCATTGTCTCTTTTAGTGACTGATCCAGTCAAGAGATATAGCACAGTCTATCTTAATAGTTCTGGTGGTTCTGGTAAAACAACATGTGCGATAGAATTATTTAAAAACTCGGATACGATTGTGTTGACTCCAACTCACCGTATTGCCAGAGATGAAAGCACGTGGAGTTAAGTCATGCACGTATCACAGCTTTTCTCCATGGCGTGGTGATGAGGGGACCCCGAACGAATGGGGCAAAAATATATACCGATAAAAATTATTTGGGACGAAATATGCACTGTGTCCAGAGATATTTTAAAAATGTTTCTCGAATGGATGTCAACGAAAATGCTGCAATTATCATGTGCGGAGGTTAGGAACAGACTTCTCCGTTTACAGGAGAATGACCGCTTGGCTGGCTACAAAAATTACGTTGGCCACTGCGAAGACATATGGTATGACCATCGAGCGCGCGATGAAACATTACGTCATTTGAAATCGCTAATCGGATTACAGCTGGAAAAGATTCAGTGTGAAATAACGTGTACCATAACTCCAAAGACACCAATGTCTAATTTCTGGAACGCATGGCGACCTAATGATCTGATAGTTGTATCACGAGAAAACTTCCGTGATTCACTACAGCGTAAATTATTTGAGCTTCACCGATGAAAATTTCCAATGCTGCCAGTTCCACTGTGTTATCACCTAGTGGATACACGTAGACAAAATATACTCGTTGACATTGCAAGAACGGACACACAACAGCGACTGGTTCTTAATGATATCGTCGAGGTTCCAGTAGACGCTGTGCAGCAGGTACTGTCGGCAGAGGAGACTGGGCCATCAAGTGATTACAACGGCGTCAAGGAAGCTTGCCACATACGTGACCTACCATGGACTCCAGGTTATGCGATAACATTTATTCGTCGCTGAGGTTTACAATCTCATTTACCAATATATAGATTGTGGATGTTCGAATCGAATGGTCAAATTTAGTATATTTGGCGGTATCGAGAGTTACAATAATATCTCAACTGCGTAGAATTGTCTACGAAGGCAATGGTAGTTCAGCTACTACTCGGGTCGTTTTGCGACCAACACCGGTGCTGCTACTGGCTCCGCCAACGATAGTCCCTGGCACGTTAAAGAAAATATTATTTGGTTATGCGAGAGAAGAGAAAAAAAGACAGCACCAGTTTGATCTTGATCTTGAATTTATCTTGACGCTAAAGCAACGACAAAATAATCACTGCGTCTGCTGTAACACAGTAATGCTGTGGCAATATTTTCCAAAACGACTTGCGACAATTTACTGTGGATAAAATCGATAGTAGTCTCGGCCACACACGCGGAAATGTCGCTCTGAGATATTTTGAATGTAACAGACGTAGGGGAGAGAGTTCCCTCGAGCTTCGTTCCTCCAAGCGAGCTCCCTCTAGATTCGCTTCTCCGCGCTAGCATCCTGAGGCCGAGCCTGAGGCTGCGTCTATGCGACGCAAAATCCAATCCGGTGGGAACTTGTTTTATTCATGAATTACCTGTAATTGTTCACGGACAAATCCACGTTGAGGAGCTGTTGCATCTAATCTGTAGATTGCAGGCTGCACAGTAGATCTTACCACGCTGAAAATTGTATGCTTTGTTACGCTCCATATGGGATCAGTTGCTCATGCTGCGCCGCCATAAAGTACACCGTGTTCATATTAATATCTGTCTGTCACGTTGCTACCTAACACTGGTTGTTGTAATTGATTTCATGGCGATTGGTATTTGTTTTCTCGCGATTGCATCGACGGGTTTCATGTTAATTCCACCCGTGACCAAGTTGTTTAATGCGGCCACCACGTGAGGTAATCTGGCAACCCATTCACGAGATCTATCCTTGCTCAGTAATTCCTGCGCGTATTGATATCTAAACAGACGCTGGGTAAGTGTTTGATTAAATTGTTCAACGATTGCCTGATCACGATGTAACGCGCTGTGTCCCTGTCTGATTTTAATTTTATGTTTTTGCATCAGTGTCGTTACTGCACCGAGAAATTCTTTGCCAGAATCAACCTATAGTAACTGTGGGCATCGCAGGCCTCCACAAGAATAAATACGTTCAAACGCGTCTGCGACTGAAGATGCTGTTGTAGTCGGTAGCAGCTCCACTTTTTTGTACCTGCTAGCAAATTTGAGGACCGTCAGCGAGTATTTGTATCTACACCGTTTACGCGAACTTCGTTTGGTGTGCTGACATCAAATCGTCAATGCTTAATCGTTTTGGGACGTGGTAGATAAATTTGCCATATTGCCTGTCGTGACAACAAATCTGCGGTAGCATCACGTGTGACATCTGCTGGATCGGCTAGTTTGATAATATCC
>JAECUM010093950.1:0-15446 GCA_016617855.1 Megalonaias nervosa | reverse complement strand
ATTATTTTGTACAAATTTTATAAAAGATGACACTCTCAAGTGAATAAAGTTATTTGACTTGTACACTAACTGATTTTACATCTTAAATAATGTAAAGCAACTGCAATGGCTTTCCTTCACAAATCCCCACGAATTGCACAGTATACTTTAAGACAACTACCAACACACATGCTCATCACTCAACAGTACCCAGGGGCCATATGTATTATCTGTCACACATATGAGGGTCTTCCTACTGTGAGTACATATATGAAGTTTATTTAGAAAATATATGAAAATGTATCATTGTAATTTCTTATATTTGACCTCTGACCTGCTCCCCCCCTCCCACAAAAACAAACTGGACCCTGGACCCTTGGAACTGGAATCAAGAATGACAGCCCTCATATTAGAGACAAAAAGCCCAACAATATCCAGAACACTTATAAAGATGAATGGGAATAATAAAGCATCAATTATTTATTTATTCAAATTATGTCATACAATTACTAGCGTTGGCATTAAATTAGACTATACATTTATTTTAATGGATAACAAGACCAAGTATTAAGATACTAATAAATTGGAATCACAAAGTCATGTCCATCATTAGCTGCTTTGTGTTGGTCATGACATGTACAGCACCATACAAGGACATCTGTATCATTGTGTGTGTGTGTGTGTGTGTGTGTGTGTGTGTGTGTGTGTGTGTGTGTGTGTGTGTGTGTGTGTGTGTGTGTGTGTTTTAACATTAGCAGTGATATATATATTATGTCATTAAACACGATGTCTTCCACTAGAGTCATCAGTTGAAGTAAGCAAATGTTTTGAAAAGTTCACTGAAACATTGCAAGAATGAAACCAGTGTATAGTGGAAATCTGATATTGAAAAAAACATTCTTTCTATTCTTCTAACTGTAACAAGGTCCAGTCATTCTCCAGGATAATGCATTGTTTAATACCAATGATTTTCCAATTACAAACTGAGTGCAAGAAGCACAGTCTTTTCTCATATGTTAGGCCTCTTTACCTTGTATGCTTAACTTATTTATAATGGTTCCATACCAGCTGAGGCCCCCATCTTGCATGAATGACAAAAAAAAAAA
Source organism: Megalonaias nervosa (assembly GCA_016617855.1). Lineage (NCBI taxonomy): Eukaryota > Metazoa > Mollusca > Bivalvia > Unionida > Unionidae > Megalonaias > Megalonaias nervosa. Next base: position 14,361 of record JAECUM010093950.1, on the reverse strand, counting down.
CCAGTATGAGAAAAAGCAAAACAAAGAAATAACTAATGAAGATACATATAACAAACATTAACTATTTGTCCTGAAATGCTGGGATGAACACTTTTGTTCATAATAAAAATTATCAAATATCATATAAAATAACCAACACAACTAAGATATCAAACAATTCAAAGTTTGTAATTTTTTAAGAATCTTAAAGTCTTTCCTTACACTTAATGGGTCTTACACATAAAATGAAAGACATTAAAAGAAAAATAAAACACAACTTGCACCAAAATGTGGAGCACATGATAAATACAATGAACTCCTGACAAATTATAGGGACCCAAGTGTCAGCTGATCAGATCTGTAAACTCTTTTGATATCTCTAATACTAATTTTCATATCTAATCTGTATTACCCCCCCCCCATTACTTGAGCCATTTAGTCCATACCTTACTGTTAAAGGAAACCATTATTTTCACTTTTGACAAAAAAGATGAGACAAATCTTGTTTCTTGGGGTTTACAGATTGTCTTCTAACCAGTCAAGAAATAAACTCTATCTTCAGAAAAACACAATACAGTTTCATCTAAATGATGTCCATTCTTAACATCTTGCTGTCTAAAATATTGTGAAAGTGCTCACGAAGAAAAAGAAAGTTGTCATAGCTAGTGGATAGCTCTAGTACACAGCCACATGTATGGGCAATTGGTCTCAGGGTAAACGCAGACATTGATGGTGTAAATCTAACTTGAATTTGTTTGCCAATGATCAGATCACTTCCAGTGCAAAATCGCAAAAATGCTTTTAGTTTGTCTTTACTACAGCTTTTGATGTATTGCCTCAAAGCATCAAGTGTGAGCTTTTCTGCTTTTGAAATATCATCTGGTAATTGAAGCAACTTCAAAACCTTTTTGTTTGTCACATGCAAATCTCTGTACACTTCCTCAAGTCTTGTGTTGGGTAGCAATGATCTCAAATTACACTGAAGTAATGGTGACCAGCACTCTGTTACAAATGAATGTTTTTGCACTATCTGATGGTGAGAGATGTCTCTAACTAGCCTTCTGATGTTGTCTTTTGTGGGCATAATGCGTGCTTCATAGCTTGAAAATGCATCACAACAATCCTTTTCATCCACGCTATCAAAATCATTCAGTGCCATTTCAAAGATTTCTCTATCCACAGTGGCCAGAGAAGACAGAAAAGTATCCAACAGTTTCTCATCTTGGACATCCTTTCCATCAATGCATCTCTGAAGAAAAACTTGCGACAGCTGAATGAGCAAGTACCTTTTCTGTTTATATCCACATATGAGAACCTTGGCCACTGCCTCCCAATGTTCTCTCCTCATGATATGCACAGTTGCTGGGATTTTGATATCAGACCCAACTGTATGTTTAATATAGAAGGTCTCCCAGAATTCCGATACAACATCTCTGAAAACACCCCCAGCATCCTCACCTCTTTCAGATACAAGTTCTACCTGTAATTGATTTAATCTAGGATCAAAGTTGGCATCCAGAAAATAATTCATCATGTCATGAAACACATGACCTCTCTTAACTATTACTTTTTTAACACTCTCATTCAAAGGAACTGTGTCATCTAGTTCTGATCTTGTATTAAAATGGTCATCCCCTGGGTGAAAAAATATTTCATTGTCAGAACTGTGCTGGTCTAACATAGAATCTAATACATTAGAAGGCATGATGGTATTTTGTGTACAATTTACATACATGTTGGCATAACTTGCATGTTGAAGTGCATGAATGGGGGTGCTAAGGCTTTCAACAGATTCAGATATAGACTCCGCAACTGGCTGTGACTGACTGGGTGTGACTTTCAGCACTGACTCAAATGAAAATTCTTCTTTTGACTGAAGATGTATAGATACTGCTACATCCAAAGGACATGTAATCAGAATGCTTTCAGCTTGTTCACAGTTTGATTCTTTAGGATTTCTATTCAGAAAAGTTACAGGTGGTTTCTGATAGGACTCTAAGCCATGATGTAATGTTTCTGGTATGCTTATAGTGTTCTCTTCAGTGAGTGGCTCAGAAAGTATCGTTATTTGATCTTGAAGAGTGAGACATTCTGTACTGACTGAATCTTTTTTTCTCTGTGACCATATAAAGTCTCAGCAAATATACCTTTGAAGATTCATATAATTCTTCAATTGTTTCATTTTGGATTTCTCAGCTGGAAAAATCTGTTAATTTAAATACAAAATCCACAATACTACCAAGTGGGGCATGATTGGTTGGGAAAAAAGTGCTTTAACTTTATCCAAGACTTCTTCTTTCCCGCTATTTCTTGGCAATTCAATTTTGCGAGTTCCTCCTCCTTTTGCTTGCCTTACTTGCTTTCCATCATGTATCCATCCCAATTCTACTTTCCCGTTTTCTTTAAAAGCATTTCTTTTACAATGTCTTGCCATAGTTCTTTTTCTCCACTTCAAAGAAGACTCTGAAATGCATTTATCCTAGAATTCTGCTGGAACTGTATCATGACAATATCTAGTTTTTACAACGCCCAACTTTGCACGTAAAGTTTGAATTAGTTTGGTTTTTCTTTCTTTCCCTTGAGATCGTGATTCCTGTTTCTTCTTAATTTCTTCATCTACAAATACTTTCAGTGCTATTCTATCACCAAGCTTTGGCAAAATCTGCACCAAGGCATCCACACTCATATAGCTGACAACTGTAAGATCCAGCTGGAACAAGAAATAAAAGGGAATGACAATATAAAGAAAATGAGTAAGAACAAGACATTTTATGGTACAGAGAATCAGGATCACACAGGCAAAGGAAGAAATCTAGATATGTAGACATACTCGGACACAGAACAAGTTCCCCTCTTCTGCAATCATTTTCCATTGAATTGTGCAAGTATAAATCTCTGGCATAATGCAAGCATATATGACTTATAATGTGAAAGAACATTTAAAACCACTGGAGCTGTAAATATATTTTTTTCATTACATAATAATGATAATAATAATGTGCAGTAAGATGGTGTGATTCATGGAAATGATACAGCACTTTTTTTACAGTACTTTACACACGTCTGAAATTTAGTTGTTTTTTTTTAATTCTAATCATGAAATACCTCAGCCGAATGATGAAAATTCCATCCTCCCACTAGGATGAACCAGAAACTTCCAGAACACTAGGTCACCCCTGCAAGAGAACCTCACACATATTAGGCATGCATGCTGGCACTCATCATTATATTAGGGAGCAGCCTAACTTAGTGAGACATCAATACAGAGAAGAAGGAGGGGGTCTGGCAATAATACCAGGTAAGTATCACAGCATTAAAAGTAGTTTTCCCCCTCCATCCCAAAAATGCATTTCAATATCAATAATACCATACCTGATGCTACTGCATGGCTGAATTTGTCAGTTTTGTGGGAGGTCTGATGATCTCACAAATGGCAAATAAAAACAAGGAATACTTACCCTCACAGAAGAGCAGGAGACAACTGTGGGATGGAATCCACATGGCCCACTTTCTGAGGGATGATTGGGCCCAGTGAGAAGAAGCCTTCGCTTTGGTGGGCTAGTGAGAAGAAAGTAGTATGAGAGTACCAAACCAAGGCTTTCATCACATCTTGCAAGATGAATGAGTTACATAAGTCCATCAGGCAGCAATGGCTTGAACCTCATGGGCTTTATTTTCATGAAAGACAGGTTCCTATCAGCATGGGACTGACAAATTCTCTTATTAGTTAATGCAATCCCCTTTTTTCTCTCTTTAGAGGCCGCTAAGTGAAAAAGTAGAGCCCTAACTGAACATAAATGCCTATCTTGGCCATCCCAGCACAGATATGGCTGAGGCTGTCTCAGTCAGGAGTTGGGCAATGAAAGGAAGCTGAAGTTTGGCTGAAAAATACTTGATGGCTAAGGAAAGAAACTGACTCATAATTCCCACTTCAATCTGATACTGCCCTGCTCTATGTATCAGGCACGAAGCTCACCCCTTCATCTCCTAGATGCTAATGTGAGGAAGAAAACTGTCTTGATTGTAAGGTTCTCAAAGGAAACTTCATCCAAAGGTTAGGGGTCAGTAGAGAGGGGGTATTTAGAGACCACAAGACGCAAGAGAGGTTCCATTTAGGTATCTGAGAGTGAGACACTGGTCTTTGCAATTTGACATACCTGATCCAGTCTGCTAAATGAGAATCCATCCCAATGAAAATCTGAGTGTTGGAAAGGGTTGCTCAATAGCCTTTATTAGTAGAAACCGAGTATTGTTTTTCCTTCAAAGAAGAAGAGAGAAAAAAAAAACAGCTACTGTGCACACAGTGGGACAACACGGATTGACAGGTTTTATACTTCACCAAACAACAAGGATTGACACATTTTATACCACACCAATCATGAAAGATTCTACTAGAGGAAACATGTCACCTGTGGAGTTCAACGTCCCCAGCAGAGTGAGGAAACAATAAGCTGACAATGCAGTCTTGATTCTGAGGGTCTCCAATGGGGACAGGATCGTGTTTACTCTTGACCAGAGGAACACAGACCAACCCTCTGTTTGTGATGAAATTTACCCCCATGTAGACTAAACCTTGAGATGGATTGAGCTCTAATTTCTCGAAGTTGGATAGAAGACCAAGCGTGTTTACTATGGGCCAACAGTAAGACAGGTCTAGTCTGAGGGAACAACCAATCGTCAAAATATTGAAGGATGGGGATACCTAATGATCTTAAATGGGATGCAACTGCTACCAGAATAGAAGCCAGTAACCATCTCTTATATTAGAAAGGACCCAGCCATCAACCATTACTCCTGACCAAGACTGTGAAAAATGGTTTATCCTGGCACCCAAAAAATCAAAGGAAGATATATTCTCTACAGAAGAGGAAGCAAGACCCTAGATATGTCCACCCTTGTACTTAGGAAAGGGGAAGGGCCTGTGAACTTCTTCCCTGGGCCTTTTTGTGCTCCCTTTTAGGGCCCACCTGCCAAGGTGGAGCTCTGAATTGGGGCTGTTGTTTACACAGGGGCTGCAAAACTTTAAATAATGTAGCTGATGGGCCCTGATAACAATCAGGATGATTCCACTTCTTAGCTGGTTTTAATGAGCAAGAAGTTGGTGCTAGGGACCAGTGTTGATGGTCTCTCAAGTAGAAACAGACAGGATGATCCCTCCTAAGAGAGAGTCTCTGTCTCCAGGGTGGCAGCCCTAAGAAGGTTCTTATTGTGATCCAGTAAGAGCTTGGAAGGTGCCAGAGCAACATCCATGCAGAGGTGGAGAAGATGGCCACTGACAAGGACAACTCATGCCTAGATGTATATGCCACTGCTTCCAAGAAATGATGGAGAGCCATTGGCAACAGAGATTCCTCCTGCAGTTTGACTGAACGATCCTGCTGAAAAGAGGTCAGAATGCTAGGCTACAGTTACTAGTGACCTAGCATTTTTTTTCCTAAGGATTCCAATGATTTCACAGGTCCTCATTAAAATACCCACTTTAGCCACATTCCACATCCAAAGTGGGGGTTTAGTGGGCCAAGAAGGGGCATGAACCTTGAAGCTAGAAGCAGCAATCAAAGGTTGCAATGCAGAGGAGGGGGAACAGACTACCCTCTATTGGACTAAGTTGTTTAGCAAAAGCCTGTCCCTTGCTAAACCTCTGCAAGAGCTCCTTGATCATAACAGAGTGATGAATGAACAAGAGATGTGGTCGAAAGTTTGTTCAAGAAAGTTTCTCCAAACTGGAAAGAATTTGGAAGTCACCAGAACCTGAAGGGTTGGGACACAGCTCGCTGGGCTAGAAGTGGTAAATTTCAGTTATCGAATGACTAGGATTCCTCCTCCTCTGCCTCTATAACTAAAGATTATGAAGTTGCTGGGAATGCGAATTGATGAGGTACCACACTGTCAAACTTGTTGGCTTCAACAAGGACAGAAAGGACACCATCATCCTGCACTCTCTGCTGGTAGGCAGTGCTATGTGATCCAATGTCTCTCTATTTAGGGGGAGACTTGTGGACGAGAAACTTGAACCGGCAACTCCTGCCACTTAGTTAATGGACTGTTTACAGCAGTGGGCTTCGCTGGTCGTTTAGGGTGACTCTCCACCCACCTAGACCATTTTGGAGAAGGTATATCCCCTCCCTCTTTATAGACTCAACCTCGTAAGGCGATTTTGGTCCCAGGCCCCAAGGCACGATCCCATTACCATTGTGGCCCACATCCAGCAGTCCTTGCAGCATGCAGGGAAAGGGCTAATTGCTTCCTGCTGTGGAAGGCCCTACATCCAATATGGATTTAAGGTAAAAATAGAGCAGCAGATGCTAATCTGATTCCCTGCCCTAACATGGCATCTGTAAGCCGATTTGCAGTCCACATGGGATGAAACGATAGTCTGGAGACTGGGTGGGGACTTGGCCCAATTACAATCTCTGTACCATTAGATCTCCAAAGCCACATGCCTGGTACCCAGTATCTGGTGTCCAGTGACAGGTGCCCGGTGCCCAGTGACCGAGCAAGGACTCAACCGGCAACTCAGATCTGTAGGAAGATCCATCCCCAGTTCTGACAGACTTCGATCTGAGCAATCCCTTTGTTAGAGGCCTTGATCGCACTGCTGACAATGGATTCCTGGGACTGAACAGGTGTTGCTCCCCTCTTAGGTGTGAGCTGCGCAATTGACACCCCTTACTGAGTTGTGAGTCAGTAAACTGTACTGCTTTCCCTTGCTGTTGGATGCAGCTTGCTCACTGCCATTTTGGTTGCGAGATTGTGCTGGAGGGGAGTGCACAATTCATTCTCTGTCCTAGTGGTAAAGAGAGGATGCCACTCCTTTCTCTTGTCAGGGAGCAACTCAGAACTTTGTCTTTGCCCTCACGGATTGGGGACAGTGATGCTCCTCTCTCTTGGGACAATGTGACTCACCCTCCACCCAGTTATAACCTTCCTTGGAAGGGGTTCCACTACCTGTAAGCGTCTCTGGGGAGACATTGGTAATCCTTCTATGAGACCCGAGGGACTCGGAGAAAGAAAACCTGGAAAACCTGGAAACCTCGGGGGGGGGGGGCGCTCTATGTATATTACAGTATGTACTTCTGAAAGAGTGACAGGTGTAAGTTAAAGTTGTTTGCATTTGCAACATTCACAATGGAGAGAAAGTTTGCATACATCTTTGTTACTTTCAAGTCAACCAAGCTTAAATACAGCAAAGAAACTTCCAATTTGCAAAAAACATCTGATAACTAAAAAGGAAAAATAACCTCTGTTCTATAACCTAGCATGATAGATGAAGTGAAAAAGTGGTGTGCAACCTGGTTACCATGTATAAGTTGTCAACATTCATAATATAGGTAAGGTGAATTAATGATTGGCAGATGAGTCCATTGACTGCAAAATGCAAGGAGAGGGATATTAAATAGCTACCCATTGCTGCTTGGAATTGTATTTTTTAAAAATAAAAACAACTAATGCAAGAGCAGTAATGCACTGAGAGGGGGTAAAAGGTACAAATTAAAACATAAAGATGTACACCGCATGTACTGATCAACTGTCAAGGAAAAAAATCTCTAGAGAGCTTAAATAAACAGATAGCAATCAATCAAGATAACACGCAAGACAATAATTCACACACTGAGCCACAAGGCGGCGGCAAATCTTCTTTACATAAGCAATGTTGAACATTACAACATGGCGACCAATAAAATAATGATAAGCACCTGCACACATGCCCAAAACATGTGGGGTTCTCCTGCAGGGGTGATTCTGTGTTCTGGAAGCTTCTGGTCCATCCTAATGGGAGGAGGGAATTTTCATCATTCGGCCTGGTTATTTTCCTCCTGGATAAGTACTGGCTATGCAATAGCAACAGGTATGGTATATTACTGATATTAAATTGGGAGTTTACATTTAATCCCAGCACACCAAATGTGTGACATCACTGGTACCAAAAGACAATATTTTTATTGTCATCTGTTATTAATGAATTATTCCAATCAACAAATATGAGAATAGCACAAATGTGAAAAGAAATGATATGTTTAATCTGTTACTTTGTGGCAAAAATGACACTTGATCACTTTTTAAAATGTATTCAGTAAACTGGCTATAAATTGCACCAGAATACATATAATCTTCAGACTGAGCATAATTCATGTTATATTAATCACTTGAAGGAAACGAAGTGAATCTATCAAGTTATTTTGTGACCTTCTATAAGTTCTTGACTACCTGCACAAAAATGTATTAATCTTTGCAAGAAATCTTTAGTTGTGAAAAGCAATTCTCATTTCACAAAAGAGGAAAACAAATGAGACAAACTTCTATGTATTGTCTGGATGGCAATAAGATATCGTTGGTTAGTAAAAATACAGTATTTACTGTGGAAACCGGGGGGTGGGGTGGGGTGGTGGGTATCAATTTAATTATCACTATATGCATTTTCAGTTTTACTAACAATTGATTTTTTTTTATTAACTATTTTAACTACATTTGCCATTAATGATTAATGATCTAATAGATTCTATCTGCATTTTTACCTGTCATCCTTTAAATTAATAAGAATTATAAAAGGAAGTCAGAAACAAATGAATAAACAAATTCAATGATTTCTGTGGTCACTTGGTCTTCCTTAAATGGTACTCATTTAAGGAAGCCCAAGTGATCACAAAAATCACTGAATTATATCTTAATTTCATTTTAGCAGAGAAGAACTGATATACAAAACTGAACGGAACCTTGTGATACTCTTCATAATTATACAAAACTGAATGGAATCTAGTGATACTCTTCAGAATATCTAATATTTCATTACATATAATTCCACTATAAATGGAGTCTGCTGTATACAGTATCTACAGTCAGCACCAATCATGGGCATGACTCCAGAAAATACATGTTAAGACAGACTGATATTTGTATGTTGACCTAATGTCAATATCTTCCAAGTTTCCAGAGTATGGAAAAATGCAGGATAAGTTGCACACAGAAGCAGTTTGAGACATACAAGTGCATTAAGGACATTAAGAACATCCCTGTATGTAAATAAAATAAGGATAAGCCCAACACTGCATGACCCTGTTCCTGCATTTCAAGGCAGGGGCGTAAGAAAAATGAGGTCCAATTAGGTCTAATACTGTACACCTGGCCTATATAACTGTTTATCATTTCAAGCAGGTATATGTTGTATTGTTTTAAAAAACAACATTATGTAATCTATTTGTCAACCTTTATATCATGCTGATTTACCTACAAATTCAAGTTCTTTCCCATGAAAAATGCATAATATGCTAAGATGTCACTCATAATCCAGTTAGTACAAGTTTTAAATTATACAAGTCTATTTACCTACTTTTAACAAAATCAAATGAGTTCCAGAGTTTCCAGACAGGCTTCAAACTCAGCTAATTTGATGCAATATAACTTCAAAAATATGTTATCACTCACACTAATTATAGAACCTTTTTGAGACCATCATGATTAGGCTGATTTACCAAGTCTGAGCAAAATATTTTCAGACTGGTAAGATACTGAACCAATCAGGTAACAAGAGCATCTAATTAATATGTATTGATCTTGCTCATAATCAAAGTCATCCAATATTTTGATTATATAAGACCTAACAAGTTTGATCAAAATCTGATTAGAAACTGAGACACCTGGTTGTTGACAAACTAATCCAATCAGATGCAACATCATTTCATTACACGCCTACATCAAGCTTATAACTCTACTCATCCAAGATCTTGACTGCACAAGGTACCAATATTTTCCAAGTATGATCGAAAGCCATTAAACAATATACTCTTTAGGGTGATTATAATCTCAGCCAGTCGGATGTAAAATCATCTCATTAATATGCATAGGTCTCATTCATAATAAAACTCATCCAACATCCTGATAATATTAGCCTATTCGCCAAGCTTGATCAAAACTGTCAGAAATACTGTCTCTTAGTGGAATGAAGCACAGTCCATCAAATGCAAGAACAGTTCGTTAACATGTATGAATCTCACTCATTATAAAACCCATCTGAGATCTTGATTATATAAGCCCATATTCCAAATCATATAAGAAATATGGTTTCCTTTGTGGTAAGAAGCAATTGTTGATGGACAGATGATGGGTGGACACCTTATGGCCAGGGGAACTAAAAGTACACACAGAAACCGTGCCCAGATTCCACTGTGGCCCTGACAAAAGTAATCAATGCTATAACTAAATCTACTGCAGAATGACTTGTCATTTTTATAGATTAATTTAGCCACATTAGTAACATTATCCAATTTCCAAGTCAAAGTCGATAACAGTGATCTGAATTTAGGCAACTGATATGCACATGATTGGAAAAACCCACAGGCACATTTAGTTTAGTGTCTACAAGACTTACGTAGGGTGAGACAGAGCTGACAAGACAATGGTCATATATACAGATTATATATATATATATATATATATATATATATATATATATATATATATATATATATATAGATACATAGTTAGAATGAGAGAGAATGGGGGGGAGGCTGACAGAAAGGTACTATTTTTCCTGTTCAAAAGAAGTATTCCAATTGGCCGAATTTAGGCTTGATCCCAATCACCTATCATTAAATAAACTGTAACCTTTTCTATATATCTTTCCTCTAATATAAAGATGATTACTCTTGCATCTTTGATTTTAAAAACCACCTAATGTTAACAAAGATCAACATTAAAGTACAGTCTCATAGAAGTGCCTGAGTTTGAGAAGAAGAGAAGTTGTGTGTATTGTGTAGGTGATTCATCTGCCTCTTCTTCTTCAATCAGCAATATGCTACCATGAACATGGTAATATTTCCCCCATGATCCTGCTGCCAAATGGCTTAATGTGAACTTAGTGTCAAATCCTGATGTTTAAGTTAACAAAGTCAATCATTGTGAATAATGATATAAAACCTATTCAACATTATTCTTACAATTACAACAAGCAGCTTCCAAGCTCTAGCTAATATGAAGCTTCATGGTAAATGTACATTTTAATTAAAAAAAAACCACATGGGCACCAACAGACAGACAGATGCTCACTGTCTAGCCTAAACAGCATGATGAAATTGAATGTTTTGATCCTTTTCTTGTATGTAATGGCAATGTTGTATAAGGATGCTTATTTGAACATGAGTAATAATTCAATGTAAATCTTTTAAAGAGTCTGCATGTATACACATGTATGCATTGATAGGGTTTAATGATACATCAGCACAATCCTAGTTATACAGCACTGGGCAAAATTATTACCAATGGTAAACCTTTCTGACACAAGTTAGAGATGTAAAAGTCTTTAAACTTGGGCATATGAAACAAACAATAATGTTAAAGCAGGGTAAAATCCTTAAAATATGGAGAAATATTTTCAAGAATAATTTTGTGGTTGTGTCAATAAGGGTTCAGAGTTCTGCAATACTTAATGTCTCATTAGATTGGAAAAGAGGATTATGTAACTAATACAGTGCCAGAAGAATAATGGATATCCATGATATTATATCTGATGTGCTAATGAAATAATAACATATATTTGGGGTTTTTTATTGCAAATTAGGTCAGCATTACAAGGGAGATGTACCTGGTTATAATCCCATGATATGTTGCTAAATTCACCTCTATTAAAGGGAAACTGCCTTGTGGATGTGTTTGAGGTCGAGCATTTCATTATAAGATGATGAAACCTGAGCCAAGAACAATTCTGGTTGAATGGCAACCATTGCTACTATATATATTATCTCAAAATGCATCTATATCAGTAAACAAAATGGAAACAAAACAAACATATTTCACTGGAATATCTATACAAGATCTTACAAACAGGAATTATACCATTTTAAATTCTATTATCCTTTAAGTTCCACTTCTTTACTCTGCTATACTGCACATTAAAAAATTATATTTGTAACGTTTTGCTCGAGGCTTGTATATAAAGATCTTAGATGGCGTGTTTAGCCACCATGCATTTGTAATATTAACAAAAATTAAAAAAAAAACAAAAAAAAAAAAACAACTTAGCATTTGTATGCTGCTAGAGCTCAATACAATGACATTATCTTATTAAATGCATACTTTTGACGATGCATAAGCGCATGTTGAATAAAGCAGACGACATCTTTTGGTTAGCCTAGCAACATTGCAGTAAATTATACTTGCAGACTCTAAACTGCACTTTGGTTTTCCACATGTAATTTCATGCTTCACATTTGTATGGTTTTCGCATGGTGTTTCTAACCGATTCTAGTAAACAAATTAGCAACAAATTAGTACAAATATTCCACATTTCTAATGTTCATATTGTCTGGCATTGTAGAGCTATAGTTTATAAAGATGCTTTTGCTCGGAAAACGTTTATGCAATTGAAAGCAGAACATTTTGATGGATCTAGGCTTATATTGGGTTATAGGAATAATGTCGCACTTATCGCTGATCTTTTTTGTTGCAGTTTGCACTGAAATACCTTTTCCTGCTCCATTATTTGAATCGCATCATGGCATCCTGTACTTCTCAGAAATGCACACAGCTCTGGCTCCATCTTCGATCTTCGATCGCTTGCTGAAATTAAAAAGAACCCGAAGCCAAGCTAGAGTACATGTGCACGAATCAAATTTGATAGCAGTGCCGGGTAGGCCTATGTGTATGTCAATAGTACACTGTAACAACAGAACACTAAATATTAATGTGGACCGAGGTGCTGTAAGCAGTTATGCCCAACTATTATTTTAGTGTTTTCATTGTCAATTTACCTATGTCCACCTACCCACCCTCCCGCAGTTGCGGAGTTTGCTTGGCCTGGGCAAATAGTTAGGCGAAACTTAAATTCATTTGAATACATTAAGAAATAGAGCAATAATCTTGGCATTTTCACTTACGACTGTAAAATAATATGTCCATACTCACCTACAGACGCAGAGGATTTGACAACGACAGAAATTCAAAAACTTCTTCAGGTTGAATGTAAGGAAAGGATTGCTTAAATCACAAAACTATTGCATTTATTCGCAATAATATTGCGTTTATTCGCAGTCTATTGCAACTATTCGCAATAAGTATTGGGTTTATTCGAAATATATTTATTTTTTTTACTGACACGATTTGGCACTAATGGGCTTCCGTAAAAAAGTATATTTTCAAGTGAAGTTTTAATTTTAAAATGAAGTATAAATTTTTTGCGTATGTATGTTGCAAGTGAAGATATTTTTATGGCTATACTGGTTCTGAGGCAGAAATCCTCAAGAATTTTGTTCGGGAACATGAATTAGGGCGCGCATGCAAGAAATAGCTTGGGGATATGTACAGTTGCTCGCAGCGGGGGTTCGATTACTAGTCGGAAGAAATTAAAACCCTCTAATACGTTTACCTAGCGATATTAAATAAAACAATCGATTTCAATGCTCAGTCGTAAAAAATATATCGTGACGCTAGAACTATGGAGTCATAACAGTGTCTATAATGATTCCTCTCTGCCAGTCTCTATTCTGGCGTTTACTCACCATTTTTTTCTCTAAATTGTTCAGCAATAATGATGAATCGGTAATTCATCATGCATCGATAAATAAATGAAAACAGAACTATTATGTTTTATTGAATGACATGATATTTGATGATTATATTTTTTACTGGCGCAAAATTCGTCATGACGTCGACAGTAAGGTTTGTCACTGCCTAATTATAAAAACCTTATGGTTCTAAAACTATAATTATATATAACTATATATAATTGTGACAGGTACAGTAAAACCTGTCTTGAAAGACCAATGATATAAGAGACCACTCATTCTGAGTGACCAGATTCTCAAGCACACATTTATTGATTGTATAGTGTAATGACCTTTCAGGAGATACCACCTGTCTTAACAGAGCATTATTTTTGGCCGAAGGGATAGTCTTTCAAGATAGGTTTTACTGCAATACACATGTATTTTGAGAAAAGAAATCAACATTGAAAAATGTCAGGAACAGCTTTTATATGCCAACACATTTATTGCCCAGAAAATTGCATACATTTTCTATATAAAATTTTTCTTCCTCAGATGGACATAAATGTATAAAAACAGCACACACAAAATCAGTTAGACAAAACAATACATGAATAATGTTGTTTTAGGTGATTGCAACTTAGAAACTGTAACGTTGTGACTCGGGGACTCCGAGTGGTCTAAAGCGCTCTCCGTTACGGATCACTGCCATGTCACCTCTGTCTGCGTGGGTTCGAGTCTAGGATTCGGCGAATGTGGATATGTGAGAAAGCTTGCCAGTAGCTTCTCGTGGGTCGGTGGTTCTTTCCGGGGTTTTCCCGGGTTCTTCCTCCACCATTAATACTGGCCGCCATGTATAGCCTATGGTGTGCTGAAAAATGGCGTTAAACCCTAACAACAACAACAA
>JAECUM010093949.1:0-122742 GCA_016617855.1 Megalonaias nervosa | reverse complement strand
TGTGTGTGTGTGTGTGTGTGTGTGTGTGTGTGTGTGTGTGTTCCCAGGCGTCATTTCAAACAACATCTGCATCTCACGCATTATTTGTAAGATAAAAATAACGTAACCATAAGCGAAAAATCAAACAAGGAATATTCAGTGTACATCAGTTACTTCTGCCATCACAATTCAAAAAGAACAAAACATTCACTTTATACTCCACCTTAGCAATTTTATATCTGATTAAAAACAAATACAACATTATTGCAATATAGTTAGTGCCTCGCAAGGAGGCAAATATGTACCTATATACATTGTGGCAACACTGAACTGTTAAAGAAAATGGCCCTTAACCGATACTCCATACAGCTGTGAAGTCCACGCTTCCTCATATATTGGTCATTGAAAGCGTTCAGTGCTTTGGAATTGTATGCTTAGTGAAACATGATAAAAACCTAAACATAATAACTTGATAAAACTGGAGTCTAGATACTTCGGAAACATTTCAAGCGTAGAAAATATGTATTTCCTGCATTATTTGCTTCAACAGGAGTGAATGAGATTTTTTAAAATTCGGTCACTTTCCATCTGTATCAGCGCCCATTCATTCTCATAAAATAAACATCCACTTATAGAACTTCTCTGCATCAAACATTATATGGACCAGCTTGTGTGCATAAAAAGATACGCTATTGATACCTGTGAAATCTCTTTGTGTGTGTGTGTGTGTGTGTGTGTGTGGGTTGTTTAGATTTTTAACGTAGCTTTAACAATTTTTCCAGTCATATCGCTACGATGTCTTCAGTGTGACAGTTTATAGTGATGTCTAGCACTGGGGCATCATGCCGCAGACATGTGGCATGATGTCCCACCCAGTCACATTATCCTGACACCAGGCCGACCAGTCCTAACACTAACCTCTTAATGCTGAGCGCCAAGCGGGGTAGCTGTTAGTACCATTTTTAAATTCTTTGGTATGACTCGGCCGGGGTAAAATTTAATTATGTCATATATGAAGCTCTGATAAATGCAGTTATTACCAGCTTTAGAAACGATGCTTTCACATTTCATTGTCACCAAAACATTGTCAAGAACACTCAACTCATTTGCATATTCTGTAGGTTCTACATCTGATTAATAGCAAATACACAGCGTAATGTTCTTCACATCATTATACTGGATCATAAAGCAAGTGTAAATGTATGTCAGCATTGTGGTCCCACTGTTCTAGCGTAAAATAACTTTTGACAAGAATGTTTTACATTTTACATTACATCATTGACTGGTGAAAGACATCAGATCTACCCTTTGACATCTAACAGATAAGCGACACATGGCAAGACCAGAGGCGGACTTACCATTAGGCAAAGGTCGGCAATTGCCTTAGGCCCCAAACTACCAAGGGCCCCGTAAAACGCCTCATAAACGTATGGTTACGATTTGTTGTCTTACTATTCACCAATTAATTATATATCTAAACATCGATACGCTAAAATGCTATCCGAATGTTTAATTCTGGATGAGTATCTCCCCCCCCCCCACTACATTGGACTATTCCATTATCCTACTGCGCATCTGCGTGTGTGTTTGTAAAGAAACGGCTCAGCTCACTCTCCCAGTGACAGTAGCTACAGGTGAGAGCAGTTTCTCATCACTGAAACTCATTAAAACGTACCTCAGGTCAACTATGTCACAGGACAGGCTGTCTGCACTTGCTGTTCTCTCCATTGAGCATGAATTCAGCAAGTCACTGGATATGGAATTAGTGATCACAAGATTTGCTGAGGCCAAGGCTCGCAAGGTCACCTTAGGAGTACAAGATAGAAGACAGAAGACCATCGCTGTGTGAAGACTGGTGACAAGTTACAAGTACATCTTTCTCAGATAAATAAGGACTGAAAAGGGGGAGAACAAGGGTTGTGGAGGCCCCATGCCTGTGTTTGCTTTAGGCCTCAAAATGACTAAATCCGCCACTGGGCAAGACAATACCAGGGAGTCAACTGATCGGTTCTCCATTGCAAGTCAAGACCAGATAGTTAAGTTTGTAAGTGAAATATAGTCCATAAATCAGTGATCATGACAAGACGATACCAGATAATCAACTGATCAGTCATCCGTGGCAAGACTCAGTCATTCATGGCAAGACATCCATGGCAAGACAAGACCAGATAGTCAATTATGTAAGTTAAATACACCCCATAAGTTTGCGATCCATGACAAGACAATACCTGTGAGTCAACTTATTAGCCATTCATGGCAAGATAATACCAGACAGTCAATTCTGTAATTGAAATACAGCCCATAGATCTAACACCACAATCCCAATATGTTGTATTTGTGACCGAACTTAAATGGAAACTTTACAGAAGCAATTTCATGGCTGTTTGTTTTGTTTGATTGGGGGGGGGGGGGTCCTTTCCCCAAGGATAATGTTTGTACAAAGGTGCCAGATCAAAGGACAACAACTTTTCCACGCATCAAGCGTATGATAAGAAAAAGAAAAAGAAAAAAGTGGATGACTACAAATGGTGTTATATATATATATATATATATATATATATATATATATATATATATATATATATATATATATATATATATATATATATATTACTTCAACAGATATAAATTTGAAGGGGCACAATATTCACATGACAATATATGTCCACATTCGTGGGAATTTACCTAAAATTGCAGTGTAGTCTAAAACTTGTCAAACATACTCCGCTCATTTACATTTAATCCTCAAAAACCATGTATGCGGCTAATAAAAAAATACAAAATGATTGCAATCTATTGAGTACTATGGTCGTATGAACATAATATATGGGTTCATCGGTATACATCATCATTCCTTTATAAGTGCGAAGACCAGACTTCCTGAATTACATTATTAATAGCTTTTCATGGGTTGTTGAGGAAACTTTACCTTAACTGAAACAAAGCTAAAACATAACGATTTTATTAAATAAGAGTTCTATTTACACGAGATATTTTAGAAATGTGGGAAATATGCATGTTTTGTATTATTTCCGTCCTGTTTCTACTACGAGAAAAACAAATATTCACTTGTTTCCCCTTGGCATATTTATCCGCATCTATAAATTACTTTGTTGACCATGTAAAACCTGATAGTTATTGATAACAGTCTTATTTCTTCTCAGGTAGAGTTGATGTGCACAGAAGCTAAATTAAAGAACAAGTCCATTCATCACATCAAATGAGTGGGTGGACACTAGGGTTATAAATGTATCATTTAAGCAGATGCAATCCAATTTGAATGTGCAATACATTCACTTTGTACTATAGATCAATATTTATAGGATATTTTCCTATAATGACATCCATCAAATACCATACAGCTAGTGTCGTAGCTAGAACATTTAGGCCCCTATGCAAAGTTTGCCAATGGGCCCCTGCCAAATCTATAGTGGAAAAATATAATCCGTGGACCCATACGCTTTGCACACTCTCGCTATATGGTAGCTACATCCCAGCCACAACCCAATATGTTTTACATAACAAATGATTTTCATCTGATTAATAGCAAATGAAGAACATTCACTACAAATTCCCTGCCTCGCAGATTATATACACGGTGTACATCTACAGTTTCCTGGTCACACTGATCAAATATATAAACTACCCGGAAGCGACATACACCCCATAACTCGAAATACCACGCTTTAAAATTTTATTTTACTTTGTCACCAAAACTACATGTAGGCGTTCAGTTTTTGTAGTATTTTCCTGGGAAAGGGATATAAGGAATTTTTTAGCGAGTGGAGACAGCAACATTGTATTGTCATGAGTGGCTTCAACACAAAATCAATACAAAATGTTTCACTTCACGAGTAGTAGTGAATGGGGGCTGTTTAGGGACAATGGGACTTCTATGTTAAAAAAGGGTCCCGGAACTTTGGGACAATGGGACTTTAACATGGGGAATATTGGGCCTGTATAGGGACAAAGGATTGGGCCTGTCTAGGGACAATAGGAATGGAACAGGGGTGACGTCACGGTGCTGGACACCGGCAACAATGTTGCAATATATACTTGTCACCTCGGGTCATAGCATGTTGTTAGCGCGAATGACTAACGCTTTACTTTATATATCTGAAGCACGGACAGGAAGGAAAACATCCCCTCTTACCAACTACCTATATTACCTACCAAACAATCCATAGTGATGAGAGTGCTAACCTAAAATAAATTTTTATACTAAATAACACGCTATTACCAAACTTTTTGTGTTAAGTGATTAGTGTTTTTTGTTATTTTAAAAAAAAAAAAACAACATACGCGTTCATACATGCAAACACACACATACACACAAACAAACGAACGCGCACGCATAAAAACACAAACACACAAACGTACGCATGCACACACATACACACAAACGCACGCACGCATACAAGCACACATACACTCACACACACAAACGTACGCGCGCACACAAACTTACGCGCGCATGCATACAAAAACACAAATACACGCACACAAACGTACCCGCACGCACACAAACACACATACACACATACACACAAACGTACTCAGGCATACAAACACACACACACAACTATATGATTGGCAACTTGATCAGTCTCTCTTTTCTAGAAATCTGGTTAGCCCTGAAAAGGGTTGATTTTAGCTCCAAATGCACGTTGTTAACGATGCCATCTTCCAGAGGCCTGGCACCACAGACACATCGGCGGCTCCAGTCCTGTTCCCTGTTTATGCGCGTGGCTGGTAGCGCAGAGGGGCGCACTTTGTGAAGACATAGGGAAGTCTTCACTTTGTGTTATAGTGAAGACTTCCCTCTGTCTTCTGTTTTGCAGAGGGGATGATAAGGTCTCCTTATCTCCTGTCTACGCTCTCTCTCTCTCTCTCTCTCTCTCTCTCTCTCTCTCTCTCTCTCGTTCTTCTTCCCAGTTTTCCATCTGGGGAACCAAAGGTCTTGGTGCTGGTACTGGTACTGGTTGTGGCTGACGTTGTTGTGGCTGTGGCTGTGGTTGATGTGGTGGAGCTGCTAGTGGTTGTGGAGGTGTCCTCACCTCAGGCTTGACCTCACACACAGGCCTAAGTATGAGGTGAGGCAGGATCCTTTCCTTCTCTTTCTTCTTTTTCCTCTCCTCCTCCTCCTCCTCATTCCTGGCTTCCTTCTGGATCGCCTCCATGGCCAGTTCATCTAGCAGGCGCCTGGCATACTCCAGGTGCATTTGGAGCTCAAGCAGTTTCGTTAGTCTACTTATTTTAACGAGTGAACGCTGGGTAGCCAGACTGTTACGTTACGTTAGTTGGATTTAGGTAGCATTCGCCCACTGGGGCATGCGCGACCGTTTAATGCCCCCACAGGGGGCTGATTGATTTTTTCGAGGGGAACGGAATAATGCCGCATCCCCCAACGCTTTAATGCACACACCGTGTGCTAATTGATTTGTCCGTTTTCGAAACAATGTTGTCCCACGGGACGTGTGGTGAGTGGGAATAGACACACATGCACTCACTTAGGTACGAGATGTCCGGCGGAGGAAAGGATGGTCGGACTGTATTGGAGGAAGGCGCCATACAACCGGGATCATTTCTTTTTCGCTCCAATTTTTTCCGAATGATAAATGGTGTCCTCTTGCCGCATTTATAATTTAGACAAATATTATTTGTGCTGTTGTAGAGGAAGAGTTGACATAGTGGATCTACCTATGATATTTTATTGGGAATTTATTTAATAAGTTAATAATTAGGGAAACTTACTTAAAAATTAACGTTTTCCGCATTGTGCTGGGGACCTGATGGCTTGGTTTAGCCACCTTATAAATCTAATTTTTGTGTCCTATATCATAATCAACTAATTTAGTTGCCACATTGTGCGGCTGGGCCTGATCGCTTTTGGTTTTTAGCCACCTTATAAAGCTAATTTGGGGTCTTACGCTATACTTAGTAAATTAATTAGTCAAATCGTCGCCGCATTGTGCAGCTGGTCCTGATGGCTGGGGTTTAAGCCACCTTATAATAACCAAGTTTAATGAGCCAGTTTTTATTGCTTATGTTTTAATGACCCACTATATCATGAGATGTAGAAGAAAGAAGGGAGAAATTGTTATTAGTTGTGCTTGGGAGAAATTGGGATGGATTGGCTGCCGACCACTTTTGGATACCTGCAGTCGTATTGCATTGCTTAACGAATTATACTTTTAACGCCGCCTGCAGTGTCGTAGTAGGTAATGGGTGCAGATGTAGCATCGGCCCGCATACAAGCTGGACCACCCCTACTTGGGTGATATACCGTATGCCACCTCCGCACCCACTTCCCCACCCCGGCAAAAATTCATAAAGGCGTCTAATAAATTCATAGCTGCCTGTATGGAAGAGGCATCAATTATATGATTCGCTTTGGGTGCGATTTTTGTTTCAATTTTGAGATATTATTGAAACGAACAGTGTGGTATTGAGGTTGATAATGGTAAATGAATTGTAAAATTCATAAAATAAATGTATAGGAATGGGATCAATAGTTATATTACCTTGCTTATTTACTGATTGCTTATTGCTTTGCCTATTGAGTTGTTATATTGCATTACTTATTGAGATATTATTAGATTTTTCCTGCTTTATTTATCTCTTTGAGGAAAATTAGTATGGATTCGTTAGTTAGCTTTGGGTTTGGGTTGCTCTGGTATAGTAAGTCAGGATAGGTATAGGGAGAGCCAATGTTCTTAGGAGAACTGATTAGTTTTTCCCTTGGTATTTTGTATCTAGGGCAAATATTGAATGCGTGTTGGAGATCCTCAGTATTGGGGCAGTGGGGGCAATTGGTTCCTCTTTCTTTATTAAGTTGAATGTATTTCCCCATACTGCTTGCTAGTAAAGTTTTGCCAGTTTTAATCCTATTTATGACTCGTTGATTGTGCTTGTTGACTGTTATTTGGGCTTTGGTTTTGCGACTCACTATATTTTGTATTGAGTACAGCGTTGGTTTTGGATATCATGATGTAAATCTCTGGGATGCTGTACTCAGTATGGGTGGGGTTTGGGTCATTAAGTTTGGTTTTTGCCGCCAAGTCGGCTTTGTCATTGCCGGATATGCTGATATGGGATGGCACCCACATGAATTCCACAATTTGATCTTGTTTCGTCTTGTTTTTAAGATGCACTTTTGTTTCTTTCAGGAGGTTTTCTCGCCCCTTTGAGTTTCCGGTTTCTAGGGATTTTAAAACGCTGAGTCGCTAATTATTAGCGTTTTATGGAAATTTTGGTTGTTTGCCAATTTTATTGCTTCCAATATGGCCCAAAATTCTGCTGTATATATAGAACAATTATCCGGAAGTCTATTTCCTAATCCCTTATCTAATTCCGGAATAGTTAGGGCTGCAGCAGTTCTGTCTGGGTCTTTTGATTTCGATCCATCTGTGTAGATTTTGACAAATTCTTTATAGGAATTGTCAGTTATTGTTAGGATTTTGGATCTTATCTCTAGCGGTTGGTATTGTCTAGAGCCAAAGGTTGTTGCTAGAAAGTTTATACTTGGATTTTTGCATGCCTATGGTATAGGATCTGGGTGTTGGATGGGCTCCGCTTGTAGGTTGTTAATATTGAGTTCTTTCCTTAATGTATGGATCTTTTTTCCTGAGGGTGGGAAGGGAACGAGTCTCTGGCTAAACGGGATATTGCATCTGCTGATGATGCCTCTTGTGGGATGGTTAGGGTCATGTACTGAGATTCTGGCTGCGTATTTTAGGGTCAGTTCTTCTCTTCTCAGTGTTAATTATGTTTCGCCTGTGAGGATCTACAGTTCTTCTTTGGAAGTGATGTTAAGGGAACCTGTACATATACGTAACGCTTTGGCTTGGATTATGTCTAGCCGTTTGAGGAGGGAAGGTTTGGGTGAGGCATAGAAGCGTTACGAGCGTGTCTTAGTCGGCTCCCCACTTTCAGCCTTTGATGCTTTTGAGGAGGCTTTGGTCACCATTACATTTGCGTATTTATTCAGTAATGTGATGTTTCCATATGAGATGTTGATCGGAACATACCCAAGAATTTAGCTATTTTTTCAAATATAATGGGTTCGCCTTTTATGTACAGGGTTGGTGGGTTCTATCATGCATCTGGCATTAGGGGAGAATAAGATTCCAGTTGTTTTTCCTTTTGATAGTTTGAACCCCCATTTGCCAGCCCATTTACCAATGTTTGTTAGATTGGTTTGTAGATCAGCGATTAGTTGTTGGCTGTATGGGTTGCCCGCTTTCCATATGCCACTGTCGTCAGCAAATTGTGATAAGTCGATTTTTCTAAGGTCGACAGCGTGTTCTAGGTCGTTGATCATGACGTTAAAGAGGGTTAGGCTTAACTCACTTCCTTGAGAGGTACCGTTTTCTAATTCGTGATTTTCTGAATATTGGTCCCCTATTCTGGTTCTAATGTGTCTTCGTTTTAGAAAGTTTTGGATCCATTTGTGCCTGTAACCATTGATCTCATAATGGTTCAGCTCCATATAAAGTGGGGTGGTCAGACTGGGGACCACCCCACTTTATATCGCTTAAGCGCGGACGCGATAGAAAACATCCCTACGGTTTTTTGGGTAGAAACGCTATTATAGCTTATCTCATGGTGAGGGATAGAGAGAAGTCAAAGAGCATATATTCACAGTGTCTTTTGAAAACAAACTACCAACAACACTGTTTTGATAACATTTTATATTCTACTCATAATTAACCAACACATTATATAACATCAAACTAACTATTTTTGACAAGGTTGACAACATTGGGAAGTCAAGTTAGACTTCCACGGATGGAGATCATTGGGCCATTGATGTACACTACGTTTCCTAGCTAAAAACATGAAATATCCATAGCGGTCACAAAACCAGCGATCTACTTTTTCATCGTTTCTAGAACAGTCACGATCACAATAAGTCACTGAATGTTCTAAGGGATATCCAAGACTGCGTTGATGAAGAAAATACACACAATATTGTCCTCACACCATGGAATATGTGCGTTGTAATTTCACATTATTGAATCGTGTCGTCTGGACATTTCTCCTCATAAAGTCGATGATGTCGTCTTCCAAAGGCGATAATTCATACCAATCAAAATACTCCACACACGCATCGTAGGGAAAGTAGACGGCTACCCAGTGGGTTCATGGGAGATGACTGTCGTCCGTGTTGATGACATAAGCTTGATGGTCTTGAGGTTTGCGATGAGGAAGTTAATCTTTAGCACACACGACAGGATTCCAAGAAGCGGTGTACGAAATGTTTTTCAAAAGTAATAAAGAGTCCAGGTATCCAGTTTGTTTTGTTTTCTTCTTGTTTCACAGGTAATAATAAGTCATCAATTCAATCCTAACTTTTTGCTTGAAAATCACTGTCAAGTAATTGTCTCTTCGCTTCGTCTCCGTACTCTGGGCCAAGAGAGATTCGATGCGATAGATCTCTAGAGCTGTCAATGGAGGGCAGGAATGATCACGCAAGTCTTTATACCACTGATGCAACACTGCTTCTTCCGAGATGAGACCCCAAGCGTCATCCAGATACTCGTCCAATTTTCCTTCTTCACTCATCATCGGGCATTTATCGTGTTGATTTTGACTGGGATGATCGTTTTGACATCCATAGCAATCTTTCTTGGTCAATTCCGTAATTTTTTCCGCCACGTGCTTGGCAAAACAGGAGACTAAATGTTGTTCTTGTTCTGGTCATAGTGATATCACCATCACCTCTTTGTCTTTGTCTTTGGGTTCTGCTTCCACCATATCCCCCCATTCCATTTCAAAAGATTCTCTACCATTCAAAGAGGGGTAAGAGTCTTCCATAGCTTTTAATAGTCTAGAGTGACTTCTGTCAAACGTTTGATTTATATCGTATTATCAAATTCGACACACAAGATGACGTTTATCGTCTCGGTTAGAGCTTCTGCAAACTGAACTTCCACACGCAGTTGACCAGATTTTATAGGGTAGAAATGTCCCTCGTCGCTGCCTTATTCTGGAGTGAAATCAAAAGCCCACAAACCGTAGCCTCCTGCATAATCGTCGTACGAAATGCCGTGGCTGGTGCTGGTCCCTAGCTGTTCCGTGGCTTCGTACAGGGACAAGTACGATCTCAAGTAATTCTTCTGGGTAAAGTTAGGTTCGAAGGGTCTTGCCATCGCGACTGACTTCGATCTTGGACACTGTAGTACTTAAACTCGAAAGGATTGGCAGTGACCGCTCAGTTGAGGGCTTCGTTGCTGACGATACCAACGAATAAACGTTTGGGTAACTGTCCTTGGAATAGATGATCTTCGATCTTGGATCAGAGTTCAGCGGTAATAGTTGAAGTTTTCACTTCCACGCGTCGTATCGGATACTTGGCGGTCGTTCTGCTCAAAGCGTGGCTGATGTTGTTTCCTTCTTTAGGTAACACTTCCACGCGTCGCACGTAGAGTCTGGCTTCTTGTATGATGGTTTTCTACTCGCTGCCATGGGCCATCAAATGGAAAACGGTACTGCTGAGATTAATTCTCAAGCTAATATCTACTCCGTTAAGCAAATACTTTTCTTGCAACCAAATGTCCAAATGCAAACGATCCATCAGTTCTAAACTACGTCCTTGCAGGATTTTCTTTCAGCGCTCGCTAAAGCCCACATTGTGAGGATAGTCAGCTGCTGTTAGGACTGTGTCGTTGAACTTGTCCTCGCCTGCTGTGTCAGGTTTCCATACCGTGCAAGCATCCAGATGGGTGATCTTGGTCTCTTTTCCGTATGTCAAGAGATTTTCCAGGTACGCTCGGTAAGGGTAAGTATCCATTCTGCTACTGACCAGTTTGTTATTCAAATATAAATCCACTTCGCTGAACAAGGAATGCATAAAATTGTTGACTGGAGCTACCCTAGCATCGGCTTCCGGAGCGGTGTCGTCCGTTCTGATCACTTTGACTTTCAGGTACAAGTAACTGCTATTCAGAGCGATGTAATCTTCGGGCTGTCCTTTGATTTCAAATTCGATGGGGGCTGAGGTCGTCAAAGAGGAGATGGGATGAAATTCTACCTATTGGGATTCTTGCATCGTCATCATAGTGGGTGGCATGAACAGATCCTGTTCCGACTTGGAACATTTGCAAGAGTCTCGGTGCATCATTTTTTCTCTCTCTGTTTTTCAATAATCAAAACGTCTAATTCTCGGACGATTCTTCTTTTCTTGGTGTTTCTACCTCTGGGGGTGTGAAGTCCTCTGGAGGGGTGTCTTCGTCGTCGTCTCTTTCTGCATTGTCCTTGCTGTGGTGTCAGGGAAGCAGGAATGTCTTGCTGGTCAGCATCCAGGGCATTTATAGGAGTTTCTCGTTGACCCAAAATGTCTTTCCCGTTTGAAGCAAGACATTTTTGCCTGCTCTCAAGAAAGCTTCTTTGGGGTTTTGTTTTTCGATGATAACATTTTGGAGAAGCTCTTTGCCTTGCGTCAAAGCGGCATCTTTCAAGGCTTGCAATCCTCGTATCACCATTGATTTCAAAACGGGGGCCACCGAACGAAAGGCAAATTTCAACATATCTCCTAAACCATGTCATCGCTGTCGAGCGACTCCTTGGTACACAGGATATATGACTTACAAGTCGTTAGAGAATCGTTTTCGAAAATGGAGTTTCACTGTGACTTTCCCTTTGGTGAATAGAGTATTTTGTCCCATATCTCCTTTTGTAGCAATGTTGACAGTGTCAAAATACGACTTACTGACGGGCAAATAGTGAGGATGTACCTTCCTCGTCATTGGTCGTGGCAGAATCCGCTTTGAAAGGAATGACTCGCAGTAACTGTACGGATGTATGTCCCACCACATTGTACTCCACCACATCAGAGTACACAAAGATCAAATTTAGTTCTTGGGTCAATTCTAAAAGGAATCGAGAAAACATCGCAAAAGTCAAGCTGTTGGCGACGGGTGGCATGTGGTTACCCTTGATCATCTTGAGGTCTGCGCCCAAAATGTCAAACAATTCTGGACAAAACGTAACGTTTTGGCATCCAAAAATTTCATCAGTTGGCAACGAGCCACTTTATGGTACTCGCTTGTGACACTTCGTTTGGTTTTGTCCAAGGCTTTGTCAAACAGCGCATTGAACCCGGCAGCAATCGTGTCCACTAGATGTTGACCACTAAAATAATAGCTGCAGGAATTCTCAACAGATAGATGTACCGTGCAGTATCGGGGGACACTTGTCGTTTCATAGTGGCATCTACAGTTTCCTTTTCGTCCAAGTATTGTTGCACTTGGTAGTTCAGAACTTCGACCTCAAAAATGTTTTGATTTTCATTGATGTTTTTTTTTTTATTTGTGTAGGGTGAATCATTTCGACCAAAGCCACTTCCCAATGGGCTTCGTGATCCAACTGGATGGCCTGAGGTAATTTGGCCGTGAAACATCATAAAGTATTGTGGGGAAACACACCCAAGGAACTGTCACTGGGTAACGTCAAGTCAAATTGGTTATTAATAATTCCAGAGTTCTGCTGTCCGAGGGGTCACTGGAGGTCAAAGGAGTGTCTAAAAGAGGATTATTGTTGTTTGGATGGTGACTGTTGGAAGGGTGACTGACGTTGGACGCAAGACTCCCGTTGTGACCGTTAGAATATTTCAGGGAAGGATTAGGGAGAAGGTAAGCGATGCAACTGCTCAGTAAAATGGTCCACAATTCTTTGTCTCCTTGTTGCAAACTCAAATTGACAATGGCAGCACCGATGACACAATACACCACAAAGATTTGGCAGAAAAAGGCGATTTTTGTTTTAGGCGCACGTTCTCCACACCACACCCACAAGGGTTGTTTTTGTAGATCTTTCACAGAAGAACTGGGTGAAGGAGCGGTCACTACTGTAGTGGTTGAGGCTGTCTTGAAGGGCATGATGGTCATTCATTTTTATAGTCGATGACTTGTGAAGCGTCGATCCAAGAATCAAAACTGGGCGGATATCCTTTCCAACGTACTTTGACTTCTTTGACACGTCGTTTTCCCACTTTACTGGTTCTTTGTTCGATAATGCTTTCAATGTCGTATACTTCGTCTTCTTTTTGGGTCACGCGTTTTAACTCGGGCAAGTAAAACGTTCCTTTCAAGACTTCCCCGTTCATGTCTTCCAATTTATAGACGGCAGGATAACGGCCACGCACTCGTTCAGTGACACGAAACAATTCGGTGGTCCAGTTGGGTAAGTAACCTTTGTCGAAAGTGCGTTTGGTTTTGCCAGTGCGCACCCAATCTCCTGCCCTCAACACTTCACCTTTCTTGGGGACAGCTACAGTCGGGGACGTACCAAACAGGCGCTCAAAGACGGTCACTTCGTTATCAGGAGTCACTTCTTGGGGGGCACATCCGATGCTCCGATGGTAAGATTGGTTGTACGCTTGAACCACGTGTGGTAAGACTTCGATGTATTGAGAGTATGTTGATGCGTAAAACATTTCCACATACGTTCTTTCAAGGTGCGTTGAAAACGTTCCACGATGCTGGCTTTGGTTTCGGGATTCTCGGTGGTGAAAAAATGAATGTCTCTTTTCTTTAATTCTTTTTGGAAAGCTTGGTTCAGAAATTCGGTGTCTTTGTTGGTTTGCCATCGAAGAGGGTGACGATCGCTTTGTTTCAACACTAGTTTGAAGGCTCGCACTAACTCAGTGCTCGATTTGGAAGTAAATGGCACGAACCAGGCAAATTGGGAAAAAACGTCGATGACACAAAACAAATATTTGTAGCCACGATTTTAGGTGGCCAAATGAGAGACATCGGTTAAATCGGCTTGCCATTGATGATCGATGCCCTCCACTCGGGTGCGATGTATGGCAAATTTTCGTCAAATGGGTTTGTGTAAGGTGTACCATCGTTGCACTTGAGGTAAACGGACACTTTTCAGTCAGATTTTGGCAGCACGATGCAATTTCTGAACTCCTCCGTATCCCGCAGGATGGGATGGATCATAGTAAATTCTGGCTAACACATTCTCCATTAGGACTTTTTCTTAATAAGTCATTCACTCTTCAAGGATGTTAATCTTTGTTTAGTGTGGTATTTTCTTGGACTGTAATGCTTTGAGTGTCCGACGAGCAATAGGTGTCAAGGAGGAGGAGGAGGATGTCTGAACACGGGAAATCAGTTCTTGTTTAACTTCTGTCTTCACCTTCCTTTTCTTCTTTGAGGAAGAAGGGGTTGTCATCATTTTTTTAATCCAACCAATCCTGGATGCTGGTGGTGTTAGCTTACGTACTTTTTCTGGTGGAGTTTGAAACTCTTCTTCTCCTTTTCCTGTCTTGGTCGCTGGGTGGTGTAGGTAATGATGATGTACTTTTCTTCAGGGTCTTAAAATCTATCAGAGTCGGTCGAGCTGTTTTGTCTTGAGTTTTCTGATGAAAGAGTTGAAGTCGCTACAACACTTGACCGTACCGTTGCGATGTTTTCTTTTCTGGCAAATCGCTGAGACCCATCAATGATTGCAATTCATGTTGTAACTGGGACATCTCGGTCAAATGGGGATTGGAATTCTATCCATCGTTTGTAAGGCACTAAAGCCAGTTTTCGTCCTTCCATCTGAATTCAATGGTCACGTCTGAGATCTTTTGACTCCAGAGAGCCCTTTTATCTTCTGGATCCTTTTTATCTTTGAGCCATTTGTGAAGCAGTAGCTCCCACGAGTCATGTGATCAAGGGTGCCAATGTGGCTTTGAGTATGGGTGCTAACAACAGGTGCACAAATCCTCAGCGTTGTACCAATATCTTTTTTTTTTTGACGGATGTGTATTTTCTTTTGGACCATTTGGCGAAGAACGTGTCGATGCTTGGTTAAGCATTCTTTCTGATGTGGAGACAAATGTATCGTGTCATTCAAGACATTCAGACAACATTCGCACACGGTATCGACGACGCCTTTGGAGGCGGTTTGAATAAGTTGTTTTCGCATGGGTGGAGAGGCTTTGGACAGGACGGACAACACGTCCCAATGTTTGGCTAAACGAGGAGGCAGTCCTTTCCTTTTCTTTCTTTTGGAGGTAGAAGAGGAATGTCCTCTGGGGGGTGACATCACTATTGGTTTGGGGCACACACAAAAAATACACTGACGTCGATGACTTGGCACACGCCCTTTAATTGTAATTTTGAAGTAGATCGAAGAGAGTGTCACCATTTTTTTTTTGCTAACTCTTGGGCCATCGCTTCGTCAAAAATGTGACGACTTTTTTTCCTATATCGCAAAACAACCCTCCCTTTTGGTTGCTCCTCTTTTTCTTTGGATGATGGAGTCTTTTCAAGGGTAGCCGTCGATGCTTAGCTAAGCGCTTTTTCGGCTGACGGGTCCAACGAAGAGACTGTCCTTTTTTCCGTTTCCTTTTAGGACAGGAGAACGACGATGGTGGTGGTGGTGTGCACTTCTTTATATGGACATCTTTTGACTTTCAGGAGCAAAAAATACACTAAAGTCCATCGCTCGACATGCTTCCTTGTATCTTATTTTGTTTGGTTGTATTGCTGGATAATGTTTGGAAAACCAAACTGTTTAATCACATGTTCTACCATTCCAGCCCCAAATGATTTGCTTGCTCCTTTTTTGCTTTGAACGATGGGGTCTTTTCAGGGGTAGACGTCAATGCTTGGCTAAGCGTTTTTGTTGTTTTTTTCGGATGCCGGTGTCACGGAATTGTATAAATCCCTCTATTTATTAAAAGCATGTACTCTGGTTTCGTTTTTTGTGTACAACGATACCCGAGGATGATTTTTGTATATTGTACAATATTTCGAAATAGTGACTCGGTTCATCCCTGCCGCACGTGCGTAGTGCTCTCGATGGGAAAAAACTATTTACATCTAGCATGGCTACATCGTCTATATATAAATGCCTCACCGTAAAGTGATATATTCACATTACGGAACGTCTTGTCAGTAAGCAATCTACTTAGGGACTTGCACATCTTCAGCTGTAGAGGTATGTAATTTATTAATTTCTTATGTATATTATTTCTTTTGTATATTGTAAGTTACAGCTATTGTACCACCACGTTTATTTTTGTACATTTTCTATGTAGCTTTGGCTTGCGTGGTATAATGCAATATTTTCTATTATTGTTTGTGACTTAGCAAGAGATTTACATTGGCAATATAAAGTTACATTTTATTAAGAAACGTTTAGTACCATAGGAATCTTATCGGACACGGGTTCACTCCTGAACATGTTTATTGTTTTGTAATATTGTACCGATAATGTGATTTGTATAACTTACCATATATGACATCATTACGTTTTATCCTCTATGCCCGTGTCATGAATAGTACACGGTGTTAGATGTATTTTCAGCTGACCAGAGTGATCCATGATCGTAGTCGACGTGGTACCAGCTATAGAGCTAACCATAGAAGTTAACCATAGCAGCCGTAGAGCTGAGTGAACAGTGTTGCTGGTCGAGTAGCAGGCGATCGGGCATTGCTGACCGAATTGGTGGGCGCTGATTGCTTGATTGACCAAGGAATTGAATGGTGGTCGGTGACTACATATAATGATGCTTGCTTGATTGACCAGTGTGACTGGTAGCCAATTGTGATATTGACGAGAGTGTTTTGTGTTACTCCATGCATGTAATCTTTTAGCCGTGGGCTAATTTTGGGGTTTTGTTATACCCATTGTTTTTGGAGTGTATAAGATATTTTTGTATGATATCTGTCCAATCGAGTCATCATTTTACTATTTGAGTAAACAATATCTCATTTTTCACTAGTTTAGTGAATACATCATTTTTACTATTGAGTAAAACAGCCATTCTTTCCGTCGTGTTCAATTACTGTGAACTGTTCACGTTTGTCCTTGTACTGTGTAAGGTAATTTATTTGTATTTATATTTGTTGCATTTTTAGGTTCGTGCGGATTATGTTAATTTGTCCAATATTTGTATCATATACACGCACGTATTAATCAATATTCTTTCTCATTCAAGTCATACATCAATAAACATTGTATTTGTATCACCATCAAAAGTGTTCCGTTGTAAACCCGAAATCCCAACTCGGTTATCTTATTACAGCCGAGTCCAACGACGAGACTTTTTTTTTTTCCTTTTCCTTTTTGGACAGGAGAACGACGACGGAAGTGGTGGTGTGCACTTCTTTTAGGGGACATCTTTGGGCGTTCAGGAGCACAAAAACACTGATCCCTATCGTTTGTCCGTTTTGTTTTTATGGTGGCATGCGTCGTCACCGATTGTCGGTCCGTCGTATCATTTTCATGGTAAGCATCACGCGTCGTGAAGGGGTTCGCAACGGACTAAATTGGGATACTTCTTGCTTGGATAAATCCAATAAATTCTGTAACATTCCTGATCTCTCTTGGATTTTGATTTTGGGGGCAGGGACTTTGCAAGCAGCTGCTGCAGCAGCTAAAGAGGTGGAGGGTATCACCGCTGAAGGAGTTCCTGGAGACACGGGTTTCTATTTTTTCAGCAAATTAGGAAAGTTGCTTGTCAAATCGGGTTTGGCTGGCATCATCAGCAACGGAGAAGTGCAACGACCTGAGGCTACTGGAGACGCTGTCACCGTCGCTGCAGGTCGTGGTTTGGGGATGTAAGGTTACGTCTTGGCCTCAGTGCCTCTCTTGCGGGTAGAAGCTGTTTTCTGGGGGCTTTTCTTTTTCTGAGGACTTTTCTGTTTCTGAGGCTGTGACCTAGTCTTAACACCACTGATCTTTTTCTTCTGGGTACCTTTAGGCCGGGGAGTGGCTTTATTCTTGGAGAGGACTTTGGGGGCATTGGGATCCTATTTTAAGAGGGAGTGAATGATGACACCTCCAAGAGAACCGCTACCTCCAGGTTTCAAAATGATTTGCTTTTTGGTTTGAGTGTCGATGCGGGGGTCTGCCAGTTGCGTCAAGGCTACTTTGTTTCTGTCAAAAAAGCGTTTGGTTTGATGTGGAATGTGAATGATGCCTTGCAGTAATTGACGTGCTGTCACCGTAAACCATCGTAAGACTTCTTTGAGACTGGCTTCTAAGACACGAGCATGTATTTGTGGAATTTGTGTCGCGACTGATGCCGTACAAGGCACGAATCAATTTCACGGGAAGATGAGACAAAAGGGACGTCATGTTGACAATGTGTGAGACAGTCCAAAAGTGTCCGAGGTTTTTATAGATTTTTTTTTGTTAAGTTGACGGGGACGTGTACACGACAGTCCCTCCGTCTTGGCACCAGTGGTGAAACAAATGGGTACGAAATAGCAAATAATCGGGGGTGGACGGGTTTTAAATCCACAGGTAAATAGGCGTGAGGGGTTTGAGTGGCATTGTCGTACGCATATGTCAGCCAAGGAGTTCCTAACTGTTTGGCTAACACTTGCACTTGCGATTTATCTCTTGGACTTTTAAACAAGACCACGTAATGAGCATTGAGACTGATGGTACGATGGGCATTACTTTGTTGAAACAAATTTTGAGTAAAGTAAATGACACTGGCATTACGATGATGCCCTTTGCGCGTAAACCACAGTTAAATTTCTTCTTCGTCTTCTCCTAACATCTCGTCGAAGATGACCAGATGGGTTTGACTAGGGTCAGTCACGATTCCGTCGTCTTCGCCAGGAATGCCTTCCACAAACACGATGGAACCGCCTTGACTTTCTCGTAGGAGGCTGTACGCCGATTGCCACTCTTTGTAACACCACACGATACCATGAGGTGGATGGTCAACCAAATCATATTTATGTTCGATCAAACGTTTGACAAATTCGGTTGTGCCTGAACTCCTGGGTCCAGCAATTAACATGTTAAAGGGATGGCGAAGATACAAGGCCTCCCAACTGGCACGATCTAAGTTTTTGTCGATGACTTTGAAATTGGAGGAAGAGGAAGCAGAGACAGCAGACACTTTTGAAACGAAGACAGGCAAGACAAGAGTTTTTATACTTTTTTAAGGACACGTTTATTGCAACACATTTTTAAAATTGAACACGAAAGACAAAAAAAGTACATCGATAAAAATACACATCAAAACGCTCAAAGTGGAATATAGACAAGTCACTGTACAACATATTTGGTGTCCTAGGGACAGCAGTTTGTCATCTTCTTAGAGATTCTACACTTGGCACAATAACACACGGGTCCTCCCGGACTGTTACAGATCGTACCGAGCCCACAAGGAATCTGCTGGTAAACGAAATCCCAGAAAGCAAGTCACTAAGACACACATCACACGTCGACCCCAATTTAATGGACAAAATTCTCGTAATAAGCGTTGGTAATCCTCCACTGTCTGAATAGTCATTGATTTCCTTCTACGGAATCTGTTGTATCACAACTGATAAAGGTCATGGCATGGTAGCCAGTTTTTTTATACCCTCTTTCGTTGAAGATGATGCACGTACGTTTTGAACAGAATCGGTTTTATTTCAGTACCATACCAAAATTGTTTAGTTACTAACTCACATACCACACGTCGTACAGAAGTTTCCTCTTGAACCAAGACTTGTTCGTGTAAAAGAGTTTGGTAATCCTCTAACTCCTCCGTTGGAATTCGGTGTACTATGGTCACCTTGTAAGTAGAATGAGTGGCATCCAAAACTTTATGAATTTCACGTGATTCATCAATGTTTGACCACTGGAATACTTTGAAATGAATCAGTCCTCTTATACCATTCAGGTACCAGTGGTTCCAATATCGGTGACGTAAAGGATCCAGTTGTTCTTTGCGTTGAACTTGCATTATGACCAACTCTCGGAAAATGCGTTCTCCCAATTCCACAGGCAAATCACCAATGTTCTCTTGTAAAGTATCCATTCAGAGATTATTTAGGTTGTCCCACTAAAGGTAGACCATCGAATATTCCAGGTAAGCGGAATCTTTCTCCTCCCACTGGTGAAGCGACACACAGCAACTGAAGCACTTAACTTTATCACCTTCGCCCAAGTAGATAAATCCGGCTCTGGCTAATTCTTCCAGGGTAGGTCCTCCCAGATATTTAGGCCACTTTCCTTGGAAGGTTTGGAATCGACTTTCAAAGCCGCAGTATTCAGGCAAACGCACAGGGAACGAATATTCGTCTTTGACAGGTTCATTTCGATGAGGGTAAGGTGAAATCCGCAGTAGTTTACTCAGGGTTGGATGACATCCATAGGGTGGTAGTCGCATGGTTTCACGTGGAGGATGACATTGACCATTAAAACCAGTAAAGAGTCCACGCTTTCGCATCCGTCCGGTTTGACACACACAGCATCACTTTCCATGGTAGGTATTGTAGTAGTGGTAGTCATGGCAAAGTTCCCATGATATGGTACTGAATCGCTAAGGTCATAGCGTACAGCATCCCTGCCATCGCAAGGCACAGCATCGCACTCCACTTGAGAATCACCGAACTTCAATGATGTTGTCTGTTTAAAAGTGTTCATCGTCCTCACTTGGCAATGATGGTCACAATGAACTATCGGTCTTGGACTTGTCCCTTTTTATATGCTGATCAATATCGACATAGCCGTACGGTAAAGTGAAGTGAATGGGAACTCGCACTCGCTTCTGGTACACGATTTGATACACTTTTTCCAAAGGCCGACTGACGATTTGGTGTGTGGCTAAACATACAGTCATGTGAGGTTGGTAGGTGGTCACTTTAAAATCTCGATCCTCTCCAGACTGCAAGGCTTCTTTCAATACCCCAAAGTTCACCACTTGACTGGTGCGATAATTGAGAGTCATCCTTTAACTTTACACTCCGTGTGCACTTCTCCTTGTGGGTCTCGGTATTCGTAACCGTAATTTTTAGGACTGCCACTAGCAAATCTTAGAATCTTGTCGTCAGGGTGCTCGTCCGTCCAGGCTCCTAAACGGTCTCCTTCGATGTCAGGGTGCCGGTGACCCAGGCGATCGATGTAGATGCAACTGATCTCCTAACAGTTCTAAAGCTTCGTACAGTTTTAAGCGAGCATGGGCTGTCACGTAAGTCGCAATGATGACATTTCCAAATTCATCGACTTCTACAAAGTCAAACTCTTCGTAGTAATTGACCAGGATCAAGTCTTCACGAAGGACGTCCACGTGTTTCATGTATTTGGTTTTGTCGTGAATAATCTGGAAGTAGCGGAAAGGATCGGACAAATACTCCGTCTTGGGCAAACACGGTCGTTGTGCCAATTTTCCCCACAAGCAATTTAACATCACTTTGGCAAACGATCGCCTTCCTTCGTTTTTCTCGATGATCTAAAGTAATGCCTTCCTGCTCCAAGTTTTCTCTTTGAATTTCTTTTGGTCTTCGGGAGAGTGGTACCAGGATGGATAGCCGCAGGCTTCTTGTTTCAGTTTCAAAAAGGCATCCACGTAGTCTGCGAAAATGCCTTTCTGAGTCTTTTCACCCTTGTGGTACTGTTCCTGTTCTGTCTTGGGAAAGTAGTAAATTTCGTACACTTCTAACAGTTGGTATCCCAGATCAAGAGCTTTAAACAATTCCACGCTGACCCAAGTTCCTGACAAGGCGCATTCTTCCTGGGTGTGCTGACTAGATTGGTCTTGGTTGCACGTTTCGGCACAAGTACTGCACAAGGGAAACATCAGTTTTGCTTGGCAATGGTGGTGTAAAACGGGATGGTACAAGTTCGTGGGAGGCAAGACTTTACACTTAATCAATCCTTCGTATTGTCGAATATTGTCCAGGTCGATGTGTTCCATCACCACGTTGAGGGTAAAAGATGGGACATCCGTGAAATAAGCATCCGTTAAACTCGTACACGATCTTAGGGTTTTCTGAGTCCCAGCCATCCACCGAATACATTCCAATGGTCTTTTCGCCTCCTCCGTTTCTGGCGTGTTGGATGCATTTGTCTTCTTTGTCTCACAAGTAATGTAGCTAACGTAGGGCTTTGACCGAGTATTCACGCTTGACAAAAGTTCCTCGTTTGAGGGCGGATGACAGCCAGAGTGTTTTCGGGCATGAATCGGGCAGGAACACGCTTTGGCGATGGTGCAGGCTCTTTTCAAAGGATCGATACCTCCGTGCTCCATGAACAGTTCTGGAAATTTTCCAAAGCAAAACCGTAAAATGTCCTCTTCGGATCGACAATACTTTCACATTTGTTCCTGAAAGTCGAAGGGGTCCGAGGTGTGAGTCTGGTACCAAGCCTAGAAAGCTTCTCGTTGTTCGGTGCGCATGTTGTCGGGTCGTAGTAGTAAGCACCAGGTAAATGGGGTAGAACGGAGTGTAGATTGGCTTCGGTATTGAAAAAGTGCGGAAATAGTCTTTAGCCATTTCTGTCATTCCAAACGTTTTAGGCATTCGGCTCAATGGCATGGCCATGTAACTCATCGAATCTTTAAACTGCACTTGTCCCACTTGCATGGAAATGATTTTTGCTCCTTTCAAGGTGACTTCAGGACGTTCGGTGCTTTGTTCCGGATAGTATTTGAGAAGAAATTGCCCATCGTATCCCGAGAAATTGTGAGCCATCACCGTGGCATAGCGATGACAAACTCCGTAACGTTCGATGTCCTCTTGGCTCCACGTCTCGTTGATGGGGTCTAAGATCCATTGGACAAAATCGGCCAGCATGTTCGGTCCTCAAAAGATTTTCTCACGTCCTCCAGGAATCTTGCTACAGTGGGGGCATTGATTAAAGATAGGCTCTTGGATGAACTTCTCGCACGCTCGGTGAGTCACGCAAAAATTAGGAATGTACATGCCAGTCTCTTGCATGCATTCGAAATCGAAAAGATGAAATTCCCTTTCTTCTGGTCATCTTCCTCCTCCTCCTGTTGGGGTTGGTATTTTTGAATGTAGCATTCGTGTTTCAAATCCACTATTGGTGACAAATGTGACATCGTTTCTTCCTGAACATACGTAAGCCTTGGCACTAATAGTACATATGCTTTGTCCACAAGTAGGGCACAATCTCAGGAGCTGACAAGCACTTTTCTCCACGCACTTCTTGAGGGTGTACTTTCATTGTGTAGCGTGTAGCTAAGACGTCTTGTAATTTTTGCATTTCAGGAATGCCACAGGGTATGTCTTTAGATAGCCCAGCTTGCTGTAACAAGAGTTCTGCTTCTCTTCGTTGTTTGGCTCGGTCCGATTTTCGAAAGTTGTCCCAGGCTCTTTTCCATTCTACCGTGTCGTTCTTCTCGGCATACGTTCGTCCCACCAAGATGGCTCGGTCTAAACACATCTTGTCTTAAGGGTTGTTAATTTGGACGAAACTCGTTTTGGTGCTGCGAAGATCGTCCACCGCTAACACCATTTTGCGTCCGGTCCCTTTGGGAAGAGAAATGTGAGCCATGTACAGTGTCGCCTTGCCATCGGTGATGTGAAACTTGTCGTTGGATTGTTGCACGTGTTGAATCTTGTCGATGACTTTGGAAGGTGTCAATTCTGATGGACTGCTAAACTCGATCCAAACAGGGGACTTAGACTGTCGTGATAAATGGAAAGTCTCAAGCGATCGTCTTCGTTGGCTCGACATTGCCGTTTCCGTGTGGTTAACAAACAATCCCATACATCAGTGATGAACTCTTCTGCTTTCTCCAACGGTATATCGGACTTGAAATCTTTAAATTTTACCGTGTACGTGTAGGCCGTGGTTCTAAATTTTCTAGAGGAATGTTTATCCATCTCTCGAATGTGGCAGTACTTTTCAGGGGTTACTCAGGGTGGACTTTGGTTTGACGTAGACTCTCTAGGTCTGGATTCTGGTTCACCCATGTCATCTTCGAAATCGCTGGCATGAGTTTGAGCCAAGACTTCAGCTACTGTGCGAGGTAATAGGTCACGTTTCTGCCTCTTACTTTCTTCTCCTTTCTTCACGAAATGATGCGATCATTTCATCTTGATCGCAGAAGTCAAATGACTACATTTTAAACGCCATGGTCCCTTTATATCAATGTAAGGCCAGTATCTTCCCTATATAAAGTGTCGGTGTCTTCCCTCAAAGTATTCATTTCACTCTCAATCCTACCAGAAAGATGGAAGAGCCAACACAGATCGAACTTCTGATCAGAGCTTTGCGAAATGTCATACGAAGCTTTTCTTCAGAGAAACCGACGGACTACTACCCATCCTTTCGAGATAAAAGTCAAAAGGGCATTGGTCTTAAGAATGTCCGCAACGTCAAAGCAAGACAAGCGTCAAAAGAGACAAAAGTCAAGATACCTGTTATCATTGTCAAGAGAAAGGACAGTGGTCTTCAGACTGCCTTTAGAAAAAACAGGAGCAGAAAGGAGAGAGGGGATCGGAACAGGAAGAAGAAGAGGTACACACCGAAAAGGAAGAACCCAGACACGTCCAAAAAGAGATGAAAAGAAGACGTGAAAAAAGTGAGGAAAAAGAAGAGGAAAAACCTGTGGCAGTGAAGAAATTCAAACAAAGGAGAGAGTGAGAAGACAAAGAAGTCTATGAACTTTTTAAAGTGATGTGTTGTGAAATTGAATTGTAAATTTACAGGGAATAGGCCAGAAAGAAAAATGTAAGTGTCTCTTGGTTTTGAATTTTTAGAATAAGGACCTACACTCACACGTCCATCTTGGGGAAGAAAGGGATTTTGAGTTTTAATTGATTTTGGCAAATGAATATCTCTTTTCGAGAGAGATGAGTAGCCCTGAAAAGGACCGTTGGGTGTTTGTTTTTTAAAAACAAACTCAGGAACGGGAAGTAATGAATTTTAATTGCCTTATCCCTTTGCCACGACCAAGGCCTACTTCTGGACCTTCTACTGCCGATGATTTGGTAGAGATCACTAGGGTTGGTATCTCAGGCGTAGTAGGTGTTGATGGGGTTAGAATGTTTGGCTCGGGAAGGTCTTTTTCTCTTTGGGTCGTATTAAAGAAGTCTGGTATATTTCTTTCAGACTCCTTAACTCTGCCAAATGTCTAAGAGTACCGTCACCGTTTGACTTTCAAATGCTTGCGAAGAAGAGAGAAAATCCACTAAATCCCAATTAAAATCGGTCTCTTCTGGAAGTAGGACCGTGTTTGCTTTGGTAGCCTCTGTCTACCATCCTATCGTCGATGCTGTTCAACCCGGACTATCCCACGTATGTCAAATCATCATGGACCATTACCCAGATGACTGATACAGCCCTTGGGACCTATGTAGAGAAAAAAGGCAGTCTGAAGAGAGTCTTAATCTACGGTCCGAGGTAAGACGAAGTTTGAGGAAGAGAAGAAGATCCGTGGGATGCTGTGTATGTTAACTGAATGGTGTTAAAAAAAAAAAAATAAAAGCCCTTTTCAGGGCCACTCCATTGCCTCGAAAAGATTTACTCTCTTGCCTAAAACAATTTTTAGTCGATATTTTATGTGATAGATTGATGTTCATCAATCTATGTGGGTTTTTTATGTCATAGATTTATGTTCATAAATCTATGTTTGTGTGATATGTCTATGTCTCTATGTCTGTCTCTAACCCTGTCTCTATGTCTGTGTCTCTATGTGTATGTCTGTTGTCCCTAGAGTAACGCGTATTCAGGTCAGCCCCTTGCCACATTGTTGCCAGTGTTCCGCCCAATTGAGGTCAGCCACTTGCAACATTGTTGCCAGTGTCCAGTACCGTGACGTCAACCCTGTTCCATTCCTATTGTCCCTAGACAGGCCCAATCCCTTGTCCCTATACAGCCCAATATTCCCCATATTAAAGTCCCATTGTTTCCAAAGTGTCAGGACCCTTTTTAAAATATAAGTCCCATTGTCCCTAAACAGTCCCCATTCACTACGAGTGAAATATTTTCTTATATCTACTAAAAAACGAACATTTTCTGTTTTTTGTGTTATATATATATATATATATATATATATATATATATATATATATATATATATATATATATATATTTTTTTTTTTTTTTCTCCATTCTTTGTAAATACGATTAACTGCTGCATTGCTGCATTGATAAAAAAGAATTTCCAAACTTTGCACAGATATTAGGACTGACCTTTCACAAATTTAATTTCTATAAAAGAGTTGACAAATTATGTATTTTGTCAAATTAATGACTGCTTTGAAACCAAAAGGAAGATATTTTTTATTAACACATTTACTACGCGGATTGAGACCCAGGCTATTGTTGGGGTGGAAGTACTATAGAAAAGAAAAAGGCCGTCACGTCCGACAGAATTCACAGTGTAACATCTTTAAAGAATCGATTGTAATGATTCTAAGTTTACTTGCACGGATTTTAGTTCTTTATTTTGTTCACTGCTGCATTCAACAGGAATTTTGAACTTGGCAAGCTTGCAGTCTAGTTCGGTAACATACACTGTACCCAAACTTTGAATGTCACTTTGTTTTGGTTTGCAATAGAAAGGACAGTGGTCTTCAGACTGCCTTTAGAAAAAACATAGATTCTTCCATCGTTTTCAAGCATGATTATGAGTGTGTTGCGAGACAGTACCACCACTTAATAATCATGCGGCTTTCTTTTTCCAAAATATGTGTCCATTTGTCAGATCTCTTCATCCTAAGAGACACAGCGAGAGAGAGAGAGAGAGAGAGAGAGAGAGAGAGAGAGAGAGAGAAATACAATAGACCTAAATATGGAAATACAGATTTAAATAATATACATAAGGACAAATATATTTCCTAAATGGGAGTAGAGACCAGTTCCAAAATTT
This sequence comes from Megalonaias nervosa, assembly GCA_016617855.1. Classification (NCBI taxonomy): domain Eukaryota; kingdom Metazoa; phylum Mollusca; class Bivalvia; order Unionida; family Unionidae; genus Megalonaias; species Megalonaias nervosa. The sequence goes on along the minus strand of JAECUM010093949.1, from coordinate 96,185 downwards.
ACAAGAAAGTGACTTTGAGGTTTCCTCCTCAACAGCTCCGTAAATGTTTTGGTAACTTTTAATAATCTGAGATCTTCTATTCTTATTTCCTGTCTGTGAACTGTCATTCTCTTAGTTTATGATTCGATTGACAAGTGTAACATGGCTTCATATTTCACACATATTAATCAACAAATGACATCTTTAAAATTGTAATCCGTGTCCTGTTTAAATATCTTACAAGTTTTACATTTAATCAAGTTTCCTTCTATTATATTAAACATGTTTAACATTTACTCATACCACATTTTGGTTAACCAAACCTTTCTCTCAATGAAATTATATTTAGACCTTAAGACTATTTCGTTTCAATTCTTGGGTTATCTCTTACCATTAATAATGTTCACTATTTCCAAACGATTTCTCATTGTATCACTATCACTATGTCTAGGCAATTTTTCAAATGTGAGCACCATAGGTAAGATACTAGTGTTCAGTGGGTTATTTGTTTACTGTTGTTATTGTTCATAGCCATGATATTACTAACTGGTTTGGTTTCTGCGAGTACGTGAGCGGCTGATCAGGCTAATTTGTGCCATGAACTGGCTTCTTGTAGTACACTAGACAGGAGATGCCAGTTCGGGGTTGCATGATAAATAGAGGACGTGCTGCAGTTCTCCGATTTAGCCTGCTGGTATTTCTGCACTGCCTTTGCAGCTCTCAGTTCAAAGTCTGGATAAGACTACATAATGTTAAAGTGCTTCAAAAATGACACAAGGAAACCTTTGAAGCATTTTTTCTGACTACCGTAAGATCTTTGTTTCATTCTTCACCTACCCGTAGATGTTCTTTGGTAGCCGCCCTTCTGACATCTCATCTGTGATTTCAATAAAAGAGTGGATGCTTGTAATGCCTGCCTGTGTGGGAACCTCAATGTCTGGGAGCCTGTCCTGCCACCTTATCCTCATTGTTTCCTCAAATATTTGCATACTTCAGCAATTCTGGCATTGGTTTCATAATCGATGTGGACTGCATATGAAAGTATACTACCGAAATAGGTGAAAGTGTCCACGGCCAGGATGGTCTGACCATTTACTCTGATGGTAGGCTCCACATAATGCGACCTCCCGCATCAAATGAACATGGCATCATAGAATTGCCAACCATTAAGATGAACATCTCTGGCCAACCCAATTTTGCTATTATCTTCCAGTGACCCTATGCAACTTTCCTTCACTTAAACACAACTAACATGCAAGTCATGACATTATTCCCCTCCCCTCCCCTCAGATACCTTCAAGTCCTGTGATGCACCGCTCCAGTGGCCTCAGATGCGGGAGGTTGAGCATTCAGCATTCAAACCCCAGCCGAGTCGTGGGTTCGATCCCCGGCCGAGTCAAACCAAAGACTTATAAAATGGTACTAACTGCTGCCTCGCTTGGCCCTCAGCATTAAGAGGTTAGTGTTAGGACTGGTCGGCCTGGTGTCAGGATAATGCGACTGGGTGGGACATCATGCTTCATGTCTGTGGCAGGATGAACCAGTGCTAGACATCACTATTAACTGTCACACTGCAGACATTGTAGCAATATGACTGACAAATTGTTAAAGCTACATTAAAAATCCAAAACACACACACACACACACACACACACACACACACACACACACACACACACACAAAAGTCCTGTGGCAATGGACGAGTGGCACATCAATATGGTCTGGATACACTGGGAGCTCTAGTTGCAGACCAGCACAGTGGCATCTCGGGGCACAGGCATATAACAATAGTGATGAAAACTATTTTGCCAAAGAACCCTACTTTCACCTTTGCGGTCAGCTGTGGAACTATTCAGTGAATGTCAGAAATATTATATTTGGAGTTGAATTTCGTAGGTTTGTACCCAGCACAACTGTAATGTAGCCATCATGCTAATGTTTATTTTAAAGATCACTGGCATTATGATGTGCAGTTTTATTCATTCAAAGTATATTTCTATACCTACTCTGTGCAACTGTAAATTTTGTTTTACCTGTGGAAATCAATTCTAACAACTTGAAAATAATAGTTCCTGTTTCTCTGCACAGTATGCCAAACATGTTTTACTGTGAAAAATCACCAAACCAGGTCACTGTGAGTGTGTTTTAATATACATTCCATCTCTTACTTGGTTAAATAAAATTTAAGCGTATGTCTCAGGTCTGGAAACTTAGGAACAATGCTTTCTTTCAGTGTCTATGTCAATATTTTCCAGCCAAAGTAATTTTAAATAAACAAATATTATTATTATATCATAAAAAAAAGAACCAAAGAAAATAATGAATGAAGAAATTTCCAAGTATTAAAACATACCTCTATGCAATCTGATTGATACACAAAAAAGTGTGGCAAAATATTCAAAACCGTTTGTGAATTATGCTCCAGAAATGAAATACATTTGGACAGACAGATGGATATTAGAAGAATGAGGGGATTAAATAAACAAAGAACAAGTATATATAAGAATAGATAACTTTTTTGTGCACAAGTCAAAGAATAAATCAAAATATCGTGAGGATACTATACAAAAAAAACTTTCAAAATATACCCAAAATATGTGCTTTGTGTATCAGATCTAAAGTAAAGTTACAATCACAACAAAAATAAAAGCTCTATTACACATCCTGCATTTTTTTCTCAAAAGCCCTCAAGGACATATGTCAAAGTTATAACTCTTTCTACATAAACAAAGAAACATGCCTACCAAATTAAATTTTTCTGTAATGAGTACTTTTTGCTCAATCATGCTATACGTAACAAGAATTTACCCATCCACACAAAAAAGGCTAAATTAGAGACAAATTATGATCAACTGGCTGAAAAGAATTTCCGGAAATCCAAGAAAAGATTTCATTTTCATAACTGATGAGTACTGAAACCAATACAGATATTCCAAAGCAATAACAAGATTTTTGAAATGGTATAACAGCAGCCATAAGATTGCCTCCATTATTTTTAGCTGGTCTAGTCATCCAATCAGGTGGCGTAACAGTAACAAGATTTTCAAAAAGGAGAAAAGCTGTATTGGTTTTCAATTCTTAAGGCAAAACCCCGATGCCAATATTGCTTTCTCTTTAGGTGCAGTGATAACAAGATTTCCAGGATGACTGCCATGGTGGCCATACTGGATGTCATACTGGCATCAATTGCATTTGGGAGTAATTATTCATAACACTGTCAGTGAAAACTGCATGCTGATATGGCTATAAATTCAGGATGAGTAGCGATGACAAGGCTTTCAAGATGGCAGTCATGTTGGATGCCAAGTAACATTTATCATTTAGTACTAATAAGACCTTGGGATGAATGTGTTTATCAAGTTTCATGGCATTTGTGGTTAAGGATGAGTACATGTAGTGATAACAAACTTGTGCTATCAGTCTTCTGGTCTATGAGAGCTCAAAAACTGCTTCAAAAAAATGAAAATTTAATCATGATATCTACATATTACATAATATGTATAATATTTTTTTACATATGTCAAGTGGTTTTGTGCAATTGTGCTAATAAAGTTTCCTGTGAAGAGAAGTCCATTATAAATAAATTCTGATTTTAAAAATGGAGTAACTGCCATATTGGTGAAAAAGGTCTAATCAGGTTATCTACATATGCATACAAACTTAAGGTGGTATTTTTTGCAATCTTAAAATACGAACAAGATTTTCATCAGGAGAACTCCTAAATTTAAATAAAAGTTGCTGTCAATGGTTTTAACACAAACATGCTAACAAGATTTTCAATTTAAAAATGACTAAGTTAAGAAATGTTCAAAATTTACTTTATGTAAAATTAAAACTGGTGGTAATATCATGAAATTATAATTAGGTCATGTACATGGACATACCAACATGCCTACCAAATTTAATTTGTATAAACTGAGTAGCTTTTGAGCAGGTGTGTCACCAAGCCTCCAGGGCCATTTATGGATGAGCAGATGTGTTACCAAAACAGGAGGATCACAAGAAGGAGCCATTGTGTCACCAAACCTCCAGGATTGTATGGATCAGCCATTGTGTTCCAAGCCACATAAGACCATACAGATGAGCAGTTATTGCCATGCAACTAGGATCATATGGATGAGCAGTTGTGTAATCAAGCCACTGGGACCATGCTGATGAGTAGTTGTGTTACCAAGCCTCCAGGACCATGTGGATGAGTTGTTACCATGCCCCTGGAAAATGTGGATGAGCAGTTGTGTTACCAAACAACTAGGACCATGTGGATGATAGATGTGTAATCAAGCCACTGGGACCATGCTGATGAGTAGTTGTGTTACCAAGTCTCCAGGACTTTGTGGATGAGTTGTTACCATGCCCCAGGACAATGTGGATGAGCAGTTGTGCTACCAAACAATCAGGACCATGTGAATGAGCAGCTGTGTTACCAAGCATCCAGGGCCATATGGGTGAGCAGTTGTTACCAAGCCTCAAAGGCCATTAAAGATGTGTGTTACCAAGCTACCATGACCATATGGATGAACAGCTGTTACCATGCCTCCATGCCATATGGATGAGCTGTTACCATGCCCAAGGACAATGTAGATGAGCAGCTGTGTTACCAAACAATCAGGACCATGTGGATGAGCAGCTGTGTTACAAAGAATCCATGGCCATATGAAGGAGTAGTTATTACCAAGCTGCCAGGGCCATTAAGGATGTGTGCAACCAAGCTACCATGACCATATGGATGAACAGCTGTTACCATGCCTCCATGCCATATGGATCAGCTGATACCATGCCCCAGGACAACGTGGATGAGCAGTTATTACCAAGCCTCCAGGGCCATTAAGGATGTGTGTTACCAAGCTACCATGACCATACGAATGAACAGCTGTTACCAATCCTCCTGGGCCATATGGATGAGCAGTTGTTACCAAATCTCAAAGGCCATATGGATGAATTGTTACCATGCCCCTGGATAATGTGGATGAGCAGTTGTGTTACCAAACAGCTAGGACCATGTGGATAATAGATGTGCAATCAAGCCACTGGGACCATACTGGTGAGTAGTTGTGTTGCCAAGCCTCCAGGACTTTGTGGATGAGTTGTTACCATGCCCCATGACAATGTGGATGAGCAGTTGTGCTACCAAACAATCAGGACCATGTGAATGAGCAGCTGTGTTACCAAGCATCCAGGGCCATATGGATGAGCAGTTATTACCAAGCCGCAAGGGCCATTAAGGATGTGTGTTACCAAGCTACCATGACCATATGGATGAACAGCTGTTACCATGCCTCCATGCCATATGGATGAGCAGTTACCATGCCCCAGGACAACGTAGATGAGCAGCTGTGTTACCAAACAATCAGAACCATGTGGATGAGCGGTTGTGTTAAAAAGAATCCACGGCCCTATGAAGGAGCAGTTATTACCAAGCTGCCAGGACCATTAAGGATGTGTGTTACCAAGCTACCATGACCATATGGATGAACAGCTGTTACCATGCCTCCATGCCATATGGATCAGCTGATACCATGCCCCAGGACAACGTGGATGAGCAGTTATTACCAAGCCTCCAGGATGTGTGTTACCAAGCTACCATGATCATATGAATGAACAGCTGTTACCAATCCTCCAGGGCCATATGGATAAGCAGTTGTTACCAAGCCTCCTGGGCCATATGGATGAGCAGTTGTTACCAAGTCTCGAAGGCCATATGGATGAGTTGTTACCATGCCCCTGGATAATGTGGATGAGCAGTTGTGTTACCAAACAACTAGGACCATGTGGATAATAGATGTGTAATAAAGCCACTAGGACCATGTAGATAACAGATGTGTAATCAAGCCACTGGGACCGTGCTGATGAGTAGTTGTGTTACCAAGCCTCCAGGGCTTTGTGGATGAGTTGTTACCATGCCCCAGGACAATGTGGATGAGCAGTTGTGCTACCAAACAATCAGAACCATGTGGAGCAGCAGTTGTGTTACCAAGCATCCAGGGCCATATGGATGAGCAGTTGTTACCAAGCCTCAAGGGCCATTAAGGATGTGTGTTACCAAGCTACCATGACCATATGGATCAACAGCTGTTATCATGCCTCCATGCCATATGGATGAGCAGTTACCATGCCCCAAGACCATGTGGATGAGCAGTTGTGTTACAAAGAATCCATGGCCATATGAAGGAGCAGTTATTACCAAGCTGCCAGGGCCATTAAGGATGTTTGTTACCAAGCTACCATGACCATATAGGTGAACAGCTGTTACCAATCCTCTTTGCCATACAGATGAGATGATACCATGCCCCAGGACAACGTGGATGAGCAGTTGTGTTACCAAATAATCAGGACCATGTGGATGAGCAGTTATTACCAAGCCTCCTGGGCAATTAAGGATGTGTGTTATCAAGCTACCATGACCACATGGATGAACAGCTGTTACCAAGTCTCCAGGCCATATGGATGAACAGTTGTTACCAAGCCTCCTGGCCCAGATGGACGAGCAGTTGTTACCAAGTCTCCTGGGCCATATGGATGAGCAATTGTTATAAAGCTTCCTGGGTCATGTGGATGTCACCAAGCCACCAGGTTCATACAGATGAACAGTTGTTACCAAGCCCCCTGGGTCATGTGGATGAGCAGTTGTTACTAAGCCTCCTGACCATGTGGATAAGCAGTTCTGTTACCAAGCCACCATGGCCATGTGGATGAATAGTTGTTTCCATGACTCTTGGGCCATATGGATGAGCAGCTATGTTACCAAGCCACCATGACCATATGGATAAGCAGCTGTTACCAAGATTCCTGGGTGACTTTGATGACTCTCATGAACAGCGTTATGCAATATCGCTCTAATGGGGTTGGTAGGCACTAAAATGAAATACTCTGCTACATGATTTTAAAATGATATTAAATGTTCAGCAGTGGCAGTTACACAAATAAAGATGCCAAGAATCAAGAAAAATTTAACAGCTATATTTATGTTTAAGATGGTTGACAGCAAATAAGTAATTGTTAAGAACTTTTAATAATGACTGGTGGTATTTATGTCTGCGATTGCCTTTTCATGTGAGGAAACATTTACATGGGCAAGATACAACCTTAATTCAAACTAAGCTGGGTCACACTTAGAAAATTTTGTGTCAACAATAATCTCATACATACACATGCATAAAATCAGGACATGGGCTTTAAGTTATACAAAAGTTGTCAGCGGGCCATATGTTGTGCACCCATGATTTACACTTCATTATGTCAATGATTTATATTCAGTACGGTACTTTTTAAACACCATATATGTAAAAAAGTATACCATATACAGATAATTGATAAATACACTTTGAATAGACTGTTTGTGCCTACTTTATACACCAACTTGGCTGTGTATTTCTGTATATCTTACAGCAATATATGTTGTCACCTTAACCTGCTTGTTCTCAAATCTGTTTTATTGGCAGGATTGTGTACTTTACTATAAAGTTGTCTCACTCTATGGCAGAATGCTTCACAGTTCCCATTGTTACATTAATTTAATACACAATATGTAAACACAATAATCAACATTATAAACATCAATATCTTTAAATGACTCTCTTTCACCTGCCAAAGGAAGAATACAATGTATGTAAAGCTAACATAAAATACAAGTATACTTATCAGCAAAAGATGAGTTTACTGCACAAGTATACCCATCAACAAAGGACAAATTTACTGCACTAGTATACCTGTCAACAGATGATAAGTTTACAGCACAAGTACACTTATAACAAATGATGAGTTTAAGGCACAAGTATACATATCAAAAGAAGACAAGTTAAATGTACAAGCATACTTATCAACAAAGGAGAAGTTTACTTCACAAGTATACGTATCAACAGAGGACAAGTTTAATGCACAAGTATACCTATCAACAGAGGACAAGTTTAACGCACAAGTATACATATGAAAAGAGGACAACTTAAATGTACAAGTATACTTATCAACAAAGGACAAGTTTAATACACAAGTATACTTATCAACAGATGACAAGTTTACTGCACAGGTATACCTATCAATAAAGGAAAAGTTAAATGCACAAGTCTACTTGCCAACAGCTGACAAGTCTACTGCACAAGTATACTTATCAATAAAGGACAAGCTTACTGCACAATTATACTTATCAACAGATCACAAGTTTACTGCATCAACTTAAACAGATCACAAGTTTACTGCATCAACTTATCATAAGCTGACGAGTTTAATGTACAGGTATACTTATCAATGGAGGACAAGATAAATGCACAAGTATACTTATCATCAGAGGACAAGTTCACTGCATAAGTATACTTGTCAACTGAGGACAAGTGCACAAGAATACTTATCAACTGAGGACAAGTGCACAAGAATACTTATCAACTGAGGACAAGTCAGGTGCACAAGAATACTTATCAACTGAGGACAAGTCAAGAGCACAAGAATACTTATCAACAAAGGAAAAGTTTACAGCACAAGTATACTTATCAACAGAGGACATGTTTACTGAACATTTTATGAAAGCAATAAAATCAGCGAAAATTTTTACCTTTAAACTGCCAACAGAAATTTGTTATATTCAGAAATAAATAAACTTTATTATTACTACTATGATAGTTATTCTTCATTTAATCAAGTCTTTATACAATGTACCGTAAAATGTTCAGTGGTTACATTGATATTCTTCATTTAGTCAAGTCTTTATACAATGTACCATAAAATGTTCAGTGGTTACATTGATATTCTTCATTTAATCAAGTCTTCATACAATGTACCGTAAAATGTTCAGTGGTTACATTGATATTCTGACTGACATATTCTTTTCACACAAAAATCGGTTACTACACTATCAGTTTGCAGAAATTTTAAAAAAATTTGTTATTCAATTTAAAAACTTTAAAACAAAATTACTCGTCAAGTCAGTTTTAATTGGTGAAATCATACAATATTCAGACCCTTTTCTTGGTACATCAGATATATGCAGTGTATTTTTATCCATGTTTTGCATAGAATTATTTCAACATCATGACTTATGAATTTTCTTTCATTTCTCAAATGTTGATATAATTTAAAATACTTCTGCACAGAATTCAAAACATCTAAATTCAAATATTTAAAATATTTATAAAAAAAAATAAACACATCTTCAGAAAAATTTTACTGAATTCTATACCAAATATGATCCAGAGGACCATGTTATGATGTTGCTTATAATCACAAAACTTGGTTTGGTGACACATAATGTTTCTTACACTAACTCACCACATATACTCACATATAAAAAGTTCAAAGTTCAATCCGACTGCAAACAACACAGATCCTGTTCTGTCAGTACATAATGAACTGGCAGTTGAGGGTCTAAGTTGTTTGTTTTACTATTCAGTATTAAAAAACAGGAAAGACCCAAAGCTGCAACAATCTACAGTTGGATCCAACTTGTATGTAAATATATAGTGTCACTGTGGAGGAATCTTCATACTGAAGAATTTCTGTAACAAGCTGAATCAGCCTATTACCCTAATTCTCACCAAAGCACTAGTGTCATGCTATCATTACATATTAACCATGTGTCAGTGTTGTGGTAGTGCTATCCGATGCTCTGCTCTTTTTTACTGTGAAAACCTATAAAAATAAGCACCTTTGTTTGTACACTCCTTTCATACTAATAAACGAAGAATTCAAATCAAGAAATCACTTCAAAGGCAAAATTCTTTTCACAAAAATTGTCATTCCGATAGAATGGCTAATAGGAGTACCATGGTTGGCACATTACACACCTACCCTCAGTTTAATTGTTCTCAATGTAGAGTATTGAACTTTTTGTTGAGAAACCATTTTTTTCCTTCTGCCATTGTAACCTTCAGGTTTACCGTTCAACCACAAAATTAATAGGTTTCTTTCTTATTGCAACTGCAAGACATCCAATATCTGGTCCGGGTTGTGATTAAGGGCTAATGTTTTAATACAGAAAACATTTCTTTTTTCAGTCACAGTGACTTTTGACATTTTTAGCCTGAAATAGAGAGGGTTCTTCCTTACCTTACAGGCAAACCATCCACAAAGTTAGGTAACTGTGGACGATAAAGAACTAGAGTTAATGTGCAAAAACCATGTCTTCTTTCTGTAAGTGACCTTGACCTTTGAGCTTTTGACCCTCACTTTGAGTTTAGTAACCAAGGAAGCTGGACAATTCAATTACTGTGAAGAAAAGAAAATTAGTAACAGACTGGCAGATGGATAATGAATGACATCGCAACACAACATTCTGTGCCTTGAGGTGGGTGCATCACAGACTTACTCCAGTTAAAGAAAACATCACGACATTTTGCTCCACTGAGCACAGATTTAAGTGTTCAGATTGTGGAATCTATAATGACTCAGTTTTTAAGAAACTAGAACTGTGACCAAAAGGTTGCACATTTTATTCCCACCATCAAAATTTGTTCAGATCTGCCACCATGGTTTGTCCTTTGGCACGGCATTTTACTTGACTTATCAAACATCAATTAATATATTCCAGTCACAGTGCATGTTTATTTAACATCTATGATTCTTCACATCTGTGAATCCCCAATGTTTCTAAATTGACCAGTATGAAAAGAGCATTCTAGAACATGCAAACTGAATTAACACTTTCCCTGAATAATATTAACTTAACATACATGAGGTAAGTAAAATACAAGAAAAAAGAAAACAAACAATGCATGCACTAATTAAGCTACAACTTGAAAGAAATAATCATTTCTATCTTTTAAAGCTTACAAAGATAGAATAACATTTAGATTTTTCAATGCATAAAACTTTAATGCAAGCAAAATGAACACATCTAAACCAGATATCCAGACTGTAAATAATTATCAACCCAATATTATTACAGTAAAACTTTTTTACAGCAAACATCTCTGGGAAATGACAAAAAAATGGCCTTAGAAGACATGTGATTAGTTAACAGAGCTTCACTGCTAACATAATTTAGCTTACAGTAACCTGAAAACATGACTTGTTAAGACCCATCTAAGCTTAATGCAGCCAACCTTTTGAGAGTTAAGCTTGGTGTAAGCTTAATACAGCTGACCTTTTGAGAGTTAAGACTGGTGTAAGCTTAATGCAGCCAACCTTTGAGGGTTGACTGGTGTAAGCTTAATGCAGCCAACCTTTGAGGGTTGACTGGTGTAAGCTTAATGCAGCCAACCTTTGAGGGTTAAGACTGGTGTAAGCTTCATGCAGCCGACCTTTGAGAGTTAAGACTGGTGTAAGTTTAATAAAGCTGACCTTTTGAGAGTTAAGACTGGTGTAAGCTTAATGCAGTCGACCTTTAAGAGTTAAGACTGGTGTAAGCTTAATAAAGCCGACCTTTTGAGAGTTAAGACTGGTGTAAGCTTAATGCAGCTGACCTCTGAAACAAGTGATCGCTTAATGCAAGTGACCTTTCAGACAGGTGATAGCTTGAGGCAGGAGACATTTAACACAGGTCTGACTCATCCTACTTTTGCAAAGATTCATTTGTCTGTATGCTGCATTATCTAGTCTGCTATAGATTTAACCATAGGAAGTCTACTATCCAGACACAACCCTGGTAACCATTCCAGAACTGGCAATATTTTCCCTTAAAAAAGTCAGGTTTAAAAAATGACAGGTTTTTTTTAGACTGCATTTTTTAACATGACAAGAAAGTTTATATTACTTGGTATTATTCGTTGTCACAACACTTTACTATGCTTCTTTATCAGCCATGGCTGCCAGGGCAGAAATTTCCTTATTTTCATGAGTACACATAAACAAAAATACATCATCAATAAAATGATGTAACAAACTCCAGCACATAAACGACAGTAACTATTTTATCAACCCTGTTTGAAAGAGAAACTCTGATTGGCTTATTTCAACAGCATGCAAGGTCATTTTGGGTTGCAATGGCAAGAAAAGTTTGCTCATGCGTGCAGTAATTGGTTAATCAGGTTTATGCCTATTCTTGAGAAATGAGGAAATTTCCGCAAAGGCAGTCAGAGGTGATAAAGGATTACAGCAGATTGTCTCCCTTGGCTTGCGACAATGGATATTACAGACTGAATTTTATATATATACTTTGGCAATTACATGTACATGAAGCAGTACTATACAGATTCAAAATTATCCTTGTACCCCCGAATTTATACAAATCAATGCTGCCCCAAAACATTCACTACGATTATGACATGTTTTTTTTATTCAAATGAATGCTTTGTTAATAACTTGTGCCTCTTTGAACTAAACAAACACTGAAGCTTTCAATTCAGTCGTGGAAATGTACAAAACAGTGTGACCACACTGATTGCCTAGTGATTAGAGAGTGCACCTCTGATGTGGGAGGTTGCGAGTTTGAACCCCAACTGTGTCATACAAAAGACTTGTAAAAATTTTACTAGCAGCTGCCTCGCTTGGTGCTCAGCATTAAGAGGTTAGTGTAAGGACTGGTCGGCCTAGTGTCAGGATGACATGACTGGATGGGACATGATGCTACATGTCTGTGGCATGATGCCCCAGTGCTAAACATCGCTATAAACTGTCACACTGCAGACATCGTAGCAATATGACTGAAAATTTGTTAAAGCTATGTTAAAAATCCAAAACACACCAAAAAAAAACCACACACAAAACTGTGTCATCTTACATATCATAAGTGAATATCAAAATGGTAACCAAAACCTGAACTATCCAGACTAATTGCAAAATTGTTATAGTTTCTAGTCTTACTGTACATTCTCTTAGCCAGCTGACTACTGCTAATTTCCTGTTAAATCTACAGACATGCTTAATATAAGTAATAATTCCTAAAGGAACAGAAATGCAATCTATTTATAAAAAATATAAACATTTTTAACATAGCAAGCTAGTAAGAGAGTGAAATTATATAATACAAGCAAAGAAAGCAAATTTCCTATTAGACCGAAAAATTCATAAAGTGAATGCAGTAAGACTTGTTTTCGGACATTGGCAATTTTCATCTACCTTTTACATCTGACCTTTTTAAAATAATTATGAGCTATATACTGATGTTCATTTGAGTGGAAAAATGTCTCTTTCACGGGCCTGGTTCATATTCAAAAAAATGTATGTCTGGCATGTACAATTGTGTGCCAAGTGACCAATATTTTATGACTATTGACCAAAAAATGTAATTTGAAAGATAAAGGAATATTTTAAAATTAATGCAATTTTTATGAAAACCTCAAAAACCAAGGAGGCTGCAAACTTCCTCATTTTTATTAACCATGTCAGATTCAATAATATTATAATGCTCAACACAATCATTTATTTTTTTTTTTTACTTTAGCACGTGCATACCGGCCATATTCCCCCATCCCCCCTCCATTAAGGAGTAAGGAGGGGGACTCAAAAAGTGTTTGCTGAGGTCACCATAAAAAAAATTTTACAAATACTTGACTAACTTATATAACTTGTACTTAGTGTACATTACGGATCGCTGCCATCTCACCTCTGTCTGTGTGGGTTCGAGTCTCGGGCTCGGCCAATGTGGTTATGTGAGAAAGCTTGCCAGTAGCTTCTCGTGGGTCGGTGGTTCTTTCCGGGTTCTCCCTCCACCATTAATACTGGCCGCCATGTATAGCCTATCTTGTGCTGAAAAATGGCGTTAAACCCTATAACAACAACAACAACAACAACAACAACTTAGTGTACATTATATATGGAAATTAGCTAAATGGTCTCCTCGGTATAACCCTATCTGTTCTCAGCCAATTAAGTAATCTGTGAAATTTTTTTTGCTCATCCCAACCACCTTACCTTTTAATGTAATCTATTGTATAAACTGTCCCGAGGATAGTTTACTGTTTAAACATACTATGTGTTAGGGACATATATAGTTATGAAAAATTGAATCCTGATATCTGTTTATTTCTATTAATGTTTTTTTTTAAATACTGATAAAAATCAGGTTTCCAAAAGACAAATGTGTTGTGAGTTTTGAAAATTTATAATCATGTTTTATACATTACACATTGTTACGGCACATTGTGTTATGGCAGGTATGCACATGTCCACTTAATCTAAATACAATAACTTCTGCCCTCATCTGCACTAATTGACTTGAAAGCACTTATATTTATTGCTTAACTGTTTTTTATTTGTGTTCCTATTCAAATATTGCACATCCATATATTTTCTATTATGCTGACACAAAAACACAATCGTAAAAATCACACAAGTGCTGCTTGAAAGGACAACACATATTTGTAAAATCCAAAGAAACCACGATACCCTACCTGAACAAAAATGAATAACTTCAAAAAATATTAAGAATTTTTAGCTGCACAAGATGATTCATCAGCAAAATGTGAACAAATACAAGTATTTTTGCCATTATGAAGACCTGACTAGCAACAAAACCTCACAATATCATTTATGTCATCACCGTCACGTCACTTCCGCAAAAACGTAGGAATCTGAGTCATTCACTCACTGAAAATTTATTATGGGTGAGGTTTTAAATTTAGTTCCTGTAATGATGAAAAATTTAATTTTTAAGCTATATCACCATGCTTAGCTTAAATTTAAATGATCATGTGCCAAAAAGGATTTCTATGTTCTCATTTGATTAGAATATACAATAAATAGGTTATTTGATTTGTACTGCAAAATATTTGCACAATTTTGATCTCCTGACAGACCTACATGCAAGCTCTCTGTCATTTACAACAACTTTTTGTGCTCACAAATATTCTGCATTATAAAATTCAATAACCAACATAGACAATGCAGATAGAGGTGAATCCCACGACAAGCAAATCCAAGTCTATGCTGTTTATAGTCAGGTTGGCATTACAAATGAATATAGAAACATGAAAACTGGATGCTAAATGAATTATGAGATTCGTAAATCTTGCTATACCTACATAAGTATTTACATAAATTTTAAACAATAACAAAACAATATAAAACAAAATTGGATTTCACGTAAGAACTACTGCAATATCACTTTTATGCCCCAGAAATTGCTATTTTCACCAAAAAAAAAGCATTACATTGATATAAAATAGCTTAAAAAGTAAATCTATGAGATAGTCATGGGGCTTTTCTTATAACAAAAAAAAATATCATGCCCCATCATCCAATATATACTTTTTAATGAACATTTGGTTACCAAACATTATGAGTTGCACCACACCAAATTAATTTGTATTCCTTAAACATTCAAAGAGTAAAAATGTGGAAAATGAAAGCACATTTGTTTTATCTCTTCTTTCAATTCTCTTTCATAAACTGAATATTTAAATTTTCTGAGGTAAAGGAATTGCCCCTTTTCAGGCAAAGACTTTGTTTGAAGAATTCCCACCATACTTTAGAAGTGTGTGCCAGGATATTTCCAGCAAAATTTTCCTTTTAATAAATATGCTTCACTCATTATCCATATTTTCAGAGCAGGATTCCTGGCAAAATATTTGTTCTTGTCTTGAAAATATGAGATGGATTTCTGAAGAATAACAAATTAATTTGATGTGACCTAGGTAACTTCTCTGCCAATATCTTGAGGAGTTAAAATAAAATGCAAAACAATAACATGTATATAACACAATATATTATGTCATGTGTACATGTACAGAACAGTACTATATATGATTCCACCTTTCTAAAACTCCCAGACGCTTCTTAGACATGCAAGATTTTTTTCAAACATCTATGGAAATTATAAAAACATGAAAAATTTAGTTTTAAAGTTTAACTATTCCTACAGCAAATCTCCGAGTACAGACCAAATCAATTCTTGATGGTCACCAAGAGTAACGACAATTTGGCTGTTGGAGATAAATTATAGAAAGCTGATTTAAAAATGGAGACTTACGGTGATCAAAGTTTATGGAGATTCAACTGTTCAAAATATACGGATTAAAATTCTTGCTCTAAAACAAAAAAAATAGTTACATCTAAATGCTTTGCCGTTTCTAAAAAGCTGATTCTTATTCACACATTGAAAAAAAACTCTTTGTTTTAAATTATCAAATATGATTAGCAAATATCTGATGTATAAATTTGTCACCAACTTTTGACACATTAGCTGATGTGAAAAATTACAATATGGCATTAAGGATCTTATTTTATACATTGCAATCACATATAATGGCCATGGCAAGAACATTTGTAAATACTATAAAAACATTTTCATAATTAGAAATAATTCTTGTCTAGCTTAAAAACGGAAGTGCAAGATCTACTGCATCATATAATGTGCTAGCAGGTAATGGTGTATATTGTTTGTGCTGTATATTTTCCTGTTTAAAATATATTTTAAATTAACTTCAGTGTATTTTACATTATTGTGATATCACTATTCCGTTTGTACCAAAACTAAAAACTTCATGATAAAGCCACCTGTTGCACATACCATTGCCAACTTTGTAACACAGGACTACTCTATATTCTCGTTCAACTGCAAACAAAATAGACCCTAATCGACCAGCAAATCATTTGATAGCAGATTAGCGTCTATGCTATTTGTTCTATCATCCAAACGTAATTTTTAGTGCTCTGATCCAGACTTCCATATCAAAACCGAAATGAGTTCAAATGTTAACCACATTAAAGCACTCTATTCTCCCAAGCAATAACCTGCAAAGAAATTTCAATAAAAGTGAACAATAACAATCCAGTAAAAAGCTCTGAACAGAAACCCTAAAGGGATTACTTTGTAGCAAGGGGTGTTATTGTATATATCATTCAAATGAATCAAAAGATAAGAAAATTTTTATTTATGGACATTTCAAATCATGTACTTCATTTCTGATTACATGATTATCCTGTATTGGTAGATCAAGTCTGTATCATAAAAACATTGCAATTCATCAATGCATTCATGATATTGAGCAAACTCTCAAAATCAATCCAAATCTAATCAGAAACATAGTCCCTACAATGCTGAGAAGCTCAACCAATCGCAAACAAGGTCATATCACTGATGTGCATGAATTTCATTCATAATCATACTTATATTAAAATTCTGATGGCAGTGGCCTATTTACCAAGTCTGATCAAAATCCTACCAAAACTAGAGTCTCCAAAATGGTAAAACAATCCGCATCAGATGCAAGATCACCTCATAAACATATCCAGATCTCACTCACAATAAAAATCATCCAACCTATTTATAAAGTTTGATTAAATTTGGGTCAGAAACACAGACCCTGAAGAGGTAGGAAGCACAACCATTCATATGCAAGGTCACCTTATGCATATGGGCAGATCTTGTTCATAACAAAAACAATTACATAACTTGATGATATAAGACTATTAACCAAGTTTGATGAAAATATGATCAGAAACTGAGTCGCTAAAGTGTTGGAAACTCAGCCAATCAAATGCTCAACCAATCAGATGCTCAGCCAATCAGATGCAAACTCACCTCATTATTATTGATGGATTTTGTACATAATTGTACCCATTCATTATCTTAATGATTTGAAAACTGGATCAGAAGATATTTTCCAGACTGATAAAAAAATCAGTAAATCACATGCATGATCATTAATATGTCTGGAACTGTGCATTATCAAACTTTCCTTAGATCTTAATCATACAGGCCCATATTTAATTTCTTATCAAAATCAAGTGCAAAATATGGCTTCAAGTGTGATAAGTAGATCAACCAAACATAGCGATGGGAACTGGTCAGAATTTCATAATCAATAATCAGTTCCACTTAACCAACTGATAATCGATTATAATCAGTTACTAAGAGCAAATTTTCATTTTTATTTGTTATATGGTTATACCTCTGCTCAAGAGTTCAAAATGTTAATAAATATACAGGAGTAATCTCTTTTTTTGACTTGTATACTTTAACCTGATAACAATATTACATGTATTTCAATTGTGTTATTTTTGTTCCCCAACTTTGTTAAACAAAAGCAACATTTTATGGCTGATAGTCTTATGTAACTGAAATACTGTTGCAATCCCCCAAAATCCTTTCATTCATATGTGATGTATCTATAATTTAAAGTACAGAAGGACATGGTATTCTTGTCATTATTTATAAATACCACAAAGGATTTTTCATTTAAACTGAAACAAATCATCCAAATTTGTTTAAATTTATTAAGTCAACAATTTAACATTTTAATCATGTAATCATGACTATACATTCCTAATTATGAAAGTTTGCACCCATGGAATATGGCATGGTTTTATACTTGTACGTTGTGAAGGAAATAAATAATTCAGATCAACTTTAGTGGATTGGAAGCCCTATTTAGCTTACCATTTACACAGGAGTTTTACTAACCTTTGTGTTTGCAGTAGTCTCCATTTACACATATTCATTTATAGAGTTTCACAAACAATTATCTCATAGGTTCACTCAACCAACTGATGATCAATTATAATCGATAATCGGAACAATACTAGCCAATCAGATGCAAGATCATCTCATTAATATGCCTGGATCCTGCTCACTTCAAAAATGTCCAAGATCTTAATGATACAAGTCTAAAATCTAATTTTGATCAAAATCTTATCAGAATTATGGTTTCCACAGTGGCAATAAGCACAGCCAATCAGATGCAAGATCAGTTACTTAATATGCATGGTTCATGCTCATTATTTAAACCATTTAAGATTTTGATGATTTAAACCCTGATTTCAGGCTTAATCTAAACATTACCAAAAGACTGATTCCACATTATGCAACAATCAGATTCAAGATCATCTCCTAAATATGCAAGCATTATGCTCATTAAGATCTAGATAGCATATGCATACACTCCATGTTTTATCAAAATAAGATTTAAAAAAACCCACATACATCCTCTACAATAGTAACAAGTTTAGCCAATCAGATGCAAAATTGCCTCATTAATATTCATGGATCTTGCTCATTATCAAATTCATACAAGATCATTATAATGTAAGTATATATCCAAAGTTTGATAAAAATTGGATTAAAAAAATCTGGACTAAAAAGTGGCAACAAGGTCTGCCAAGCAGAAGCAAAACCACCTCATTATTATGTGTGGCTCTCACTATCTATCAAACCCATCCACAATCTTGATGACATAAGCCCACATTTCAAGTTTAATCACAATCAGATCAGAAATATGAACTCCATAGGGGTAATATGCTGAGCCAATCACATTTCTTACACATGCGCTGATACTTCAATGAAAGAACATATACAAGTTATAGCATTTTTGCCATTGGAAAGAAACAGATTTAATAACTGAGAATTTATTATGGGCGAGGTTTCTCAATTCATTTCTATCAAGATGAAAAATTGGAGTTGTAAGCTAAAAACTTATGTTTAGGTTTATATTTTATCAATGGTGCAAAAAAGTTGTTGTTTTTTTTTCAATTGGTTAAAGTATAAAAGATATAGGTTCTTGAATTAATAATGACAAATATTCATGCGGGCTCAGGTTCATTCTTTTGCCAGGTCAACTGCAAGCTTGTTGGAAATTTCCAAAACAATTCATCTACATCAATATTTATCAGTAAAATTTCAATAACCTCTACTAATAAAGCATACACTGATTTGCTGGTTAATCATTTGACAATAAAGCTATGTCTAACCTATCACTGGGGTGGCAATGAATGAATATAGCAAAATGAAAACTGGACACTAAAATGAATTACGGATTGACAGACCTTGACAAACCTTGCAATACAATCAGGTGTATTTACATTACATTTGCACAATTAATAACAAAACAGTAAAAAATGCCTGAGAAATTGCTTATTTCATCAAAAAAGCATGACTGTGATATAAAATATCTAACGAAACAAATCTATGTAATGGTCTAACACATTTATCTAAAGATACACACATCTCATACCTTAGCTTTCAACATATGGAATGTTCTATTCAAAATGAATTGCAACCAAATTCAAACATTATAACTCTGGCCACACAAACTTGATTTGAAGTTTTTTAAAATTAAGAGAATAAAATATCAAACAGTGATTAAATTTATTTTGTTTTCAATTCTCTTTTTTAGAAACTGGAATTTTATGAGGTAAAGGAATTGCTCACTCTCAGCAATCCATGAAGTTTTCAGCTTTCCGACCAAACTTCTGAAGTGGGCAAGATATTTTTATGCAGGATTTTCATTTTAATATTTTTCTCTAATGTTTCATGATTCCTGGCAAAAAACAAATTGTTTATTTTTCTTATCTTAAATGCCAGTAGAGAAGTTAAAATACTATGTATGTAATGTATTATATTATATGAAATGTATTATATGTAATGTATTATTGTGTCTTGGGTACATGTACAGTATAGGGTCATAAACGATGCAACTTTTCAAACACTCCTGGACATGTCTTTAATAACTGACACTTTTTCAAGAAACTCAAAATTTAATTAATTAGTTAACTAATTAATGTCAGATTTCATTATTTATGAATATTCCAATTATTCAAATAATACAGACCACATAAAAATTGGATGGTCATCAAGAGTAATGAAACCTCAGGCTACTGAAAAGAGGCATATGGAAATGTAACTGTTAGAGACATAAAGATACAAACATTTCAAATACCTTTGTAAAACTGCACTTTTTACATCAAAGAAACATATTCCTTTCAAAATATATACTTTTTCTCATAAATATAAATAATGAATAAACCTGATTAAATGTTTTCCACGAATATCAGATGATATACTTTTATAAATTATGATAGAAGTCTCCGGAATTTGAAAGTGGAATAATACCGCACTCTACATAAAACTGTAACTACTGTAATATTAAAGCTATAGCTTGATTTCTTTGCAGAAATCGTTACACAGATCTGAAGTCACAACCTGATGTTTTCACGTACTTGTGCTATGAAACTGATGGTGAGTATGACTGCCTGATGCAGCTGAAAAAAATTAAACAAAATGGTTGAAAAATACAAAAAAATGTTGATTATGTAGGTGACCAATTTTTCAGTCATAAAAATCAACGACCTGTCAATAGCATACATGATTAAGCTGTACACATTTAGTACTTGTCATGACAATCCAGTATCTAGACAGAATCAAGGTCTCCCACCTGGTCTTAATAGTCAGCTACATCTCCTTCGCTGCACCAGCTTCTTCCTCTTCAATCGGGTGTGATACACTCATTCTTATGGAATGTTCTGACAGTGGACACTTCTGGCAATGGGCATCAGTATCATCAACATAAGACTGAGATGTATCCAAATATTTCTCAAGAAGTTCCTTCCTCCTCTTCTCATATAAATCGTGAAATACCACAAAAATAAGTATGATGTTCTTCACAGGGAAAATTGAGATCTCTTCCTGCAAGGCATGCCACAGAATCAGACGAATAATGAGCAGTGGCAGATTCACAAGAAACACAAGTAAAAGCTTGTGTAATATTTCAATGTCATTCGGTGTAATTTTGTGGCCAAAGTGAGATCGACTCAAGATCATGAGCGGTAGTGTTGGCAGGATAAAATTAATACAGGCAATGCTGACAATGGCAGTTTCAAAATTGGGCAGTTCTTGTACAGAATTTTCTTCAAATAAAGTATCCAATACATCAACAGAATCCAAAATATCAAAAACGACAGTAGCTGTAAGTCCTTCAATATATCTGCGTCGGCTAGAATCCAACTCTGCATCATGGTGTGACATAAGCAGAAGGATAAATATCAGACTTGCCAGAGAGATATTAATTTTCAGTGTGTTTGCACCGAAAAATTGTTTCTCATTAAATTCCCAGGCAAAATGCTTAAAGATAATGGCCACTCGAGCTGCTAAAAAAGTGGAATACAAAAACCATGCAAAGTAGGCAAGAGGCAGACTACCAGCCTGAATTGGAGCGTCTTTTCGTGAGGAATTTTTAACTAAAATGAGGTGGCGATATGAAATTACAAAAGCTACAAAGAAGATGAATCCTGTGGCAATGTCTGCAGCAACCCATCCATACCAGTAAACATTCTTATGGGATGCCAGATAATAGTCTAAAATAAAACCCTGAACAAGCACAAGCAATACACAGAGAACACGTGATGGAATCTGATGCATGGAACTACACATCTGAATGAATATGCCAGCCATTTTCTGATCTTACATCTGGTGTCGCTCCTGATGAAATCAGTGCAATAACATTAGCTGAAAATAAAAATATAAAAATTAGAAGAAACTAATATATCTATAAAAACATTTCCGAATAAAATTTGTAAATGCATGTACAAATTGTAATGATTGTATTTAATTCATACCAATAATGTATGGTTTCTTTACTGACCTGTACCATTCAAAACACTGGACTATCCAGTGTTCCAAGTCAACTTTTAAAAAAGCAAGCGGGTTCTATTCCCCGTTTTGATTTGTGCAAGGGTATGTTGCTAATGGTTTCCTAGGGATTATACAGTTTTCTCAACCTTCAAGATTACATCATGCTAGCATCAGTGATTGAGAGTGTGTCATATCAGCACATGATGTTTCGACACAATCATAAAGTTTTCTGTATTTTCCAGGACTTTAATAAGCAGCATGATCACACACTGATATTTCAATGGCACATAGTAAAGATTTGTCTTTGCACTCTTGGAATGACACGACTCAACAGACATGCCCTTACTAGCTTAACAGATCCTGTCATACAAAAACTGAATTTGACAAATAAGCACCCCCTTCTGCAGACAAAATATCAATGCCAAATCCTGGAAATATTCATTGTAATATTTTTTATGATGACCCTAAGACATTATACATATTCTTGAGTACCCAGACACAACCAGGGACTTCATATATAAAAAAAAAACAAAAAAAAAACAGCATCTTTGCTTTGCCGTTTACATGTGAAAATGTGTGTGTACAGAGCTCTTCCATCTGAACATGTGTTCCAAGTTCTTCATGTTAAAATGTGTTCCGAGTTCTTTCATGTGAAGATGTGTATTTAATGTCCTTCCATGCAAACATATGTCAAGAGTTCTTTCATGTGATGATGTGTATTTACAGTTCTTTCATGTATACAAGTGTCTTGAGTTCTTCCAGGTGATCAGAGTTCTTCCATGTAACCATTTGTTTTCATAGTTCTTTTATGTGAACATGTGTTTGTAGGTATACCATGCAAACATGTGTTTAGATTTCTTCATTGTTAACATTTGTTCTGATTTCCTTCATGTGAACATTTGTTTCTAGTTCTTTCATATGAACATGGGTTCCTAGTTCTTTCATGTGAAAACATGGGTTCCTAGTTCTTTTGTGTGAAAATGTGTTCTGAGTTCTTTCATGTAAACATGCATGTTCCATGTTATTTTATGTGAACATGTGTTCAGGGCTCTTTCATGTAAACATGTCTTCAGAGTTCTTTCATGTAAACATGTTCAGGGTTCTTTAATGTGAACATTATGTTCATAGTTCATGGATGTGAACATGCATGTTCAGTTCTAAGTAAACAGCATCAGTGCATATTTTAAGCAAACAAATTGACAAAAAATGCATCAACAGATTTTATAATGCATTCAAATTATGCAATATTTCAAATTTATGCATTTAATCCAAAGTTGTTGGTGTACTGCTCGCACTGTAAATCTGTAAGCACATTCCATATTGTATGTTCAATCAATATAAAGTAAGTTATACAATGTAGGTTCAGGTTCCGGATGTTCCATGCATATTTTAATAGAAGCTCACTATCAGAACACTCACTCAGACTGAGTCATATAATCAAATGCATCCAGAATTAGTCTTAATAAAGCTAGGTTGCCCTGTAGTTTCATACTATGCATAGGATTTAATATTTAAAGAAAAACATTTTCCTGGTTTTCCTCACTGGTTATCCCCGTTTTTAGGGGGTTTTTTTTAGAAAGACCTTGTATATCCCAGGTATTGTTAAAGAACTTTTAATTCCTTTTATTTTGGTATATGATTAATGGGTGTAACGGGGGTTATCAAGTCTGGGGTTATCAAGTATACATCTTGGCCTTACTTCAGATGTTCACCAATCGAAACACTGGCTAGCTTTGATTGGTCATTTTCACTTCTTATACTTCAATGGTAAAGTGTAAAACAATGAGCTGATAATTCTTTTACTTTTATAAATACTTTGTATTTCATTCACTGCACATTCAAAAGCTGTGTTAACTGTTTTCCCGATTTTAATAACTGGGACTAGTTCAGGCTGATTTTTCAAACACATGGAAGCAGTCATTTCGATCAGCCATGCTTAGATCATGCATGATTTCCACAACTACAGCATGTAAAGAAATTCTGAGCCAAAGTACATGAAGTAGCATAGATATATGCCAACATTCTCTCCATTTTGCATGTTGCAAATGCAAAGAACCTCACCTCACACCTGTCAGTCAGAAGCATGTAACATCTGTGGAGAACAACCATAAAGACCTCATAGGTAGTATTACCGTATGATTTAATTTTTGTTGCATACCTGAAATATTTAAGTCACAAGCATCTAAATCAGGGATCTTAAACTCAAACCACCCTGAGGACCACATGTGGGCATTTTCGATGGCCCAAGGGCCGCACCATATCTGTAATCTCTCATGACACCTTATAATGCCAATCATTTTCCAGGCCACATGATATGGTTTGGCAGGCCACATGCGGCCCACAGGCCATGTGTTTGAGACCCCTGATCTAAATAGTTCTTTTGAATAATTCTCATGTATTTCTTCAAAAGAACAGTAGTAGCAAAGTCCCACACAGGCCTAGTCCCACCCCAAAATGAAAAAGGAGCTATTTCATAAATGCACATTGCAGTTTTTCAACAAAGCAACCAATGTTATTCTAAAAGACAAGAACATTAACTTACCACAATTATTCCCGAGATGTTATTAATAAATTTTATATTTTCAACAATGGAACGTATAAGGTTTACAGAGGTCAAAGGGTGAAAAGAGTGTTAATTCCCTGAACAGTAGTACATGTATATGGAAGAAAGCAAATCTCATTTGTCATAATTTTTTCCTTAATTTTTTTATTACAAATGAATGAACAGAAACAGATTTGCTATTTTTCTTTCACTTAATTTAACAGTTTTAAATTTAAGTTGACCCTACTTCTGTGCGCTACAACCCAATCAGCCATTTGACGCTTTCATGTAGGCAGGATCAACATTACTGCAGTGTTCACCAAATATTCGACTGAATTTTAAAAAATGCAGCGAGTTCCAAACCAGGCAGTAAAATACCGTTTTTTACCTTCTTGCCTAAAGAGCTATGAGTCAGTGAACAACAGTTAAAACGGCACTCACTACTGTTCACTTTTCAAGTCAGGATATCATACAGTCATCGTGCATTCAACTGATACATTTTAAACTAAAATAATAATCTCTTTTTTATATAAAAAAACAAACCAAAACACAAACTGAGGTTCTAAAACTTTATTTCTGCATACTAAAGATTTAAGTCATGCACAATTTCCAGAACCAAAAAAGGACATACACTTTTGTATTTTTCATTGGACAAGAGTTTTGTAACTGCATTACCAATTATTTTCTTATTATAATTAAAAACAAAATCACAATAATAATAATAAAATTAATAATAATAATAATAATAATAATAATAATAATTATAATAATAATAATAGTAATAGTAGTAGTAGTTAGAGCAATGAAATGTAAAAGGTAATCTACAAATTTAAAGCATAATATTTGTCATCTTCACACATTGTGTGTGGGGGGCATTTTTAACGTAGCTTAATGTATTTTTCTTCACATCGCTATGATGTCTGCAGTCTGGCAGTTTATACTTATGTCTAGCACTGAGGCATCATGCCGCAGACATGTAGCATGATGTCCCACCCAGTCACATTATCCTGACAACAGGCCCACCAATCCTAACACTAACCTCTTAATGCTGAGCGTCTTGTGAGGCAGCTGCTAGTACCATTTTTATAAGTCTTTGGTATGACTCTGCCGTGGTTCAAACCTGTGACCTCTCACATCCGAGGCTAATGCTCTAACAACTAGGCCACTCTTCACACAGCAGATGCAATGAATTAATCAATGTGAAATTCTCAATATGGTCACAGTGCATGCAGAGAGGTAAGAAGGTTGCTGACCCTATTTCATACTTTATCACTAAATATTAATCTTAGTGAAATACGTTTCCTCAACAATATTTACCTTATGATAATATCTTAAGAAAACTAACGCTAGCTTGCAAATCCAGCCTTCCCAAGCTAAAACCTAAAAGTTATCTCCCCACCTAGGTGGCAGTTCGATAGTGATCTCTTGATACAGGGATTGACGTCAAATCAGTTAATACTTCAGTTACTACTGGAGCGGAATTTACACTTTCTATATGTATGTAACAGCAGGGGGTGAGGCATATATGTATTATGATCAAGTAAGTATTATTGAAGAAACATATTTTACCAGATAAAAATTGTTTAAAAAGACATAGTTTCTTCTTCAAATACATTACCTGGTCATAATACTTTTAAAAAAAAAAACTGCTAAGAGGTGGAGGGAGATACATCCCCTTACCCTGGAGTGACCACCTCTAGTTCCCAAAGGTATGTGAGACAGCTTCTAGATAACCCAACTGGAGGAGAGACAGGAAAATATTCGCTCCTGCAAATCCAGTAGGTCTTGAAGACATGTCATTATGAAGCTGTCAAACAACCTGGGAAGGTAATCTGCTGCGCCATGATCAAGTTAAGATTTTGACAATGAAGTATCTCTCAGATAAAAGCTGGAGAAATGGACTAGGATCTCCATCCTATGCCATGGATAATGATAATCAGACAAAAGTTTCACTCAGATGCAATGTATGTGGAGACTGCCCTAACTATGTAAGCTGAGATGCGAAACAAACTCATTTGGTGAGGGATTAATTTAACGAATAACTCACTTTATCCAAGATGAAAGTATCTGAGCTGATATGTCGTCCTTTCCCTCTGTGAATGTAAGAGGCATGATCCCCTTGATGCAACAGCCTGGTCCTTCTTAAGTACAATTTCAGAGCTCACACTGGGTTCTGTAGACAACCTTGAGCTGAAGTGTCCAGAGTAGGCAGGAATTATAGAACTGCTGACTAAAGTTTGAGGGAAAGCGTCTTTGCTAGAAAAGAGTCTGCTGACACTTGGGTCTTGTAATTGACAATATAAGCAGCCTCTCTGCCAGAATGTGTAAGTAATTTGAATGCAACTTCTTCATTTTAGTCAATAATCAACTGATGCCTTCAGCAAGAAAGACAGAACTCAAGTGGCAGAAGGAAGAAAACTTCTCAACTGAAACCTGCATCTTCGCGCATCAAGTATTATCTAATAAAGATGAGCGGACTTGCAAGCAAGTTTCGTTGACTTTAGATAAAGGTGTTGAAGCCAATGTCTACTGTTCTACCTATAAAGCAGGAGAAAAATGTTGAAGATGGTGACTAATTACATAGCAGAACATCCCGAGAGGAAATGGCCATAGTTCAATATTTACCTAACACTTTCAATATCTGTCTCTCTTTCTCCCTGCTCCACTTATCTTTACTTCTTAATTTCAATTTTTTTTTTAATCCATATTTATTCAGTTTGTCTTAACCCTGTTATGGATATATGGTTTTGAAGTATATGATCCACAGGGCTAAATTGATTAATAAAAAGATGAAAACTGCATTCTATTTTTAAATTGTCTGTATTTTAATTAAGCTCAGTATTCTGCCCTTTCAACATTTAATCTCAAAATAATGCTGAACTTGAAGGGGAGACTGACCGTCATGCCATCTATCCTTGTACATCCAACATGTACATCTGACTCATATTAAACACCATTTTCAGGCTCAAAATCACTCACTGGTATCTCCATTAACACTTTCCCAGCTTCAATAATCCAATATACTTCTGAACTTTAAAAATCATTGTCATCATCACTATCATCAGCCAGTATTTACTGAACAAAAACATAATGAACCACCCTGGGAATCAGACATTTTAGGTTTTCTAAGTAGCCCTTATTTTAAACATGCATTTGTAAAACTTCTTTGAAAGAAGATTCAAATAATGCCATAATGCTTATTCCAGGGCACAATATGCCAACCAAATTTACTTTAACCATTCCTGTCATACTTTAAGAACCAAGATGTTTAAACAGCTCCCCACCTGCAAAATAGATACTGTGAAAAGAACAGCTACATAAAAATTGTATACTTCACCTGAGCACATTTTCATATGCGGGACTTTCAGCTAATTTGAGGCAGTTCTCACACATCACTGTCCTCCAAGTGTGAAAATTCATTCAAATTTTTGCACAATTCATGCAATCGCACAACCTGACAGCATCTCTATTTATGTACTTTACATATCAATTAATGACTTGTGCACAAACTTTCTATGTTGTTTTGCCAATACTTCCAATTTGTCATGCAGGGAATAAGCTACATTAATCTCTGATTGGTGGCGATCATTTAACTTGGACCGGAATAAGCAATAACCACCAAGGAGTTCATATTTTTCCAATAAGCCTCTCTCCCTGGATAGCAAATTGTTCCGTTATTTCAATGATGACAAGAATCACAATGTGTTCTACAAATTATGACCAACTTATTATTTCTGTCAAAAGTTTTTGAAATTTTTTAAATTATGTTCAGAAGCACAAGTAACACAGGTTATATAGGCATGTTGTACTGACTATTTCAGCTATGATATCATTTTTGGTCATTATTTCACTTGCTCATTTATCAGTATCACTTGCATGATCATTATATAACTGCCCAACAAAATCAGCATTGATGTGGGCATTTTCAGATGGGATGAAGCATGATGTGCAAGATCACGAGTAAATTGGATTGAATGTTGTATGTCATGATGTCACAAAGAAATTGCTCCATATTGACTAAACTGTGTGCTATCCTGTTTTGGAAGTGATTTGCCCTGTCATCTTTTGTTGACACAGTTTTTTGAATTTGATTACACATCAATTTAAATTACATTTATTCACTTACTTGTATCATCAAACATCCATATTCCTTTTAAAGGTCATTAATTACATGCCCGAGAAATTCATATTGCACAATCAATGTAAAAGTAAAAGGAAAAGTTTGGGCAATGTTAGCCAAAAGGTGTGAATGATGCACTCTGTGATGTCACAATAAAAGCTGCTCATGTTGAAATAAAATCATACTACCCTATTATTTGTAATGAAGGAACCAATGTTCTCTTTTCTTGACCTAGTTTAGCACCTGGCCACCAGTGTAATAGTCTACAGTGATCAATACTTTTCTGGTTATTAGAAATACAGAAATATGCTCTGAAAACGAAATACACACTGAAATAGACAATTATTTACATCTTTTGGGAGAATATATTGGTGTATATGCCGATATTATGATTTGTAATTGTTTCAACAATAATAGGCAAGCAAACTTTGATTTAAGCGATTTTGATATGAATTATTTACTTTTTACCAATTCCGGGCCCAATCCATGTAATGAAGTCATTCAGTCGTATTTGATTTTACTCGACTGGACAGGTATGACGAATCGCAAATCAGTCAGAATTTAAAATATGAGAGCGAGATTATGACTGCGAGAATGCAGAATGTATATTTATATCTCAGTGGAAATATCATCTACTTACGTGTTTTAAAGTAAATAAATAAATAAAGATGTAACAGACATACAAAACAAGGTAAAAGCTGTCCAATCAAGTATGACCAAGTCTCTTCATGACACAAATGGATTTATAAATATAAAGCTTTAAATAATTCCAATACAAATCACTAACATCAATTTTTTTTCAATCATTATTCAAACACATACAAATCATAATACACTTTATCTTCAGGAGTATTGGGATACAAAATGTGTACTTCGGTTTTTGAGTGTATCTGGTGTTTCTAGTAACCCATATCTTTTGACTTAAGGTTTCCATGACATTTAAGATGCAGAGCGTTCAACATTTAGGATTAAATAGACTTTGTTCAAACTATATTAACATCAGCGTTTAGAACAACAATTAATATTTGAGTAAATGTCCCTAGCTGCCATTGTAAATGTTGACAGCAATTGTTAATATTCATGTTTGTAATGATACTAAGGTGCAGATCACTTAAAAGGAACAGACTTCGGTAAAATTACATAATTAAATTTTCAAACTTTTTTTTAAAAATTTTTTATTAATAAAAGCGCCTACATAACACACTTACGTATATTTTAAATAGTGACATGGCATCGAAATATTGCAAGGATACCAAACAACCGACAGGAAACGAAAACAAAATCGCCGTAATGTAAATACTAGCGATCTACTTCCTTAATTAAACGAATGAAAAAAGTTCACATCATCTTTAGTTCTCCTTGTGAGACTGCCAAGTGCATGAATAACATGACTATTGCATAAACTCAACAATGACGTAAACGTATTTTAGCTAGTACCAATGTTTAGTCCCCAAACACACAGAATACATTTCTATTAAGATCATTATCACTTTGCAAAGGAAGCAGTTAGTCCAGCTAGATATCATATCAAATCTAAGGTGTCCATACCCTATGTTTTATAAAAATTTTATTCCAGGGCAGGAAACAACACATTGACAGCAGATACGCATCGTTACCAAGCTGTTTTCAGCTGTTTCTCGGCGGTTCTTTGCTAACGGAAATAAAGGTTGTACTCGATTTAAAATTGTGGTTAACACAAAACCGGACAGTAGTAATTGGGGATACAATGGAGTCTTATGTGTCCCAGGCGTAAATAGGAATCGTTGTTACTATCGCCATCTTGAAAGTATGGCACTGTGCCGACTAGGGGAATATACACCATTAGTCCAGATGCTTAACATCGATAGGTCTTTATGGTCACAAGAGAAATGGTATGTGTCAGGTCAGATTCATTAACTGTAGCTAAAAGTACCTAATTCGTCCCACACGAAGTATTTAAAACAATTAGGTACAGTTAGTTACACTTAATGACGCTGACTTGAACTTAACTGAGCCTCTGATAAGGAAAATTCGCAATGCAGTCTGATTAAAATCAGATCTCCACCGTCCATAGTGAAGATCTAACAGCGACCGCTTAGGGGTCATGTTCAGGCAACCTTTGAATTGGCCAATAGAAATGCAGCTTTCATAAATCTGAAAATGTATCAGATCATTCGGCACACGGTATTGATCTGATTTTAATCAGACTGATTCAAGGTGCTATGCGGAACAAACTATGTGTGTTGAGCAAGGCGGGACAGTCTGAGATACAAGGGGGAAGATAATATGACAAACACTGACACAAACTGACCAGGACACCATATTCCTGACCAACATTCATTTCTGCTGATCCACACGTTATCCTACTGACCAATTCACAATGTTCCTGATCAGCACCCATAATTACTGACCAGTAACAACACATACTGTCTACCACCCCTATGGAAATTAAACATGGAAGGGCATTAAAGCCTTCAGTCGACGTTAAAATATAATGAAAAGAAGAGTACATACAAGGCTAAGTCTCTCTCTCTCTCTCTCTCTCTCTCTCTCTCTCTCTCTCTCTCTCTCTCAGCTTCTCCTATATCTAACTCACATAGATGTTTGATAGCTCAATGAAACGGAAAATGGAATATACTGACACCTAGATTACTGAAAAGCAAGGGTTATGTGTGCAGCTACGATTTCTTGAGTTACAAACAATGTCTCATAATATTTGTTTATCTAATAAAGATTATAGTGTTATGGTTTTGACCGATTCTAGAGTCAAGCTTGCATGTGGTCCTTTAGTAAAAGCATAAGTGGTGCAGTAGAGGAGTGGACTATATTGAACCAAACGAGGTCAAGGACGAGTAACTCTTGCAACTCGCTCGTCTCTGTGTTTGTGTGTATCATCTATATATATATATATGTGTGTGTGTGTGTGTGTGTGTGTGTGTGTGTGTGTGTGTGTGCAAAATTAGTTTATAACTAGCTTAAGTACTTTCGATTCTAAATGAGTCTTTTTCAAAGGCAAATACAAAACATAGACAAGACAAACAAAAAAATATAAAAAGCTTTGAGGTTTAAAAATTTACATAACTATTTCTACAGGACTAAAAGCTATAAATTGTTTATGTTTAAACTACTTGGCTGCAAATTTGTGCTGATGCTGGAAAATAGTTTATATTGGTCTAGAAATCAATGAGCCATATCACCATCTGTTTTCTTTCTAAAAGTAAATTTGCGTAACTGCAGATTACATTAAAGATCCTTCATTGTTTTAGTTGTAACTATAGGTTATTGGGAGACTAATAGGCAAACTGAAAGAATTATTGAAATAATTAACCAAGATAACTTCGCGATATGTCTGACGACATCATGCACTTTTTCAGTCAGATTCAAAAGTAATGCTTTATAATTAAAGATTGCAAAAGTATTTGAAATCTTTGTTTCAAAGAAAAGATTGAATGAGAGAAATGAAAGAGTACAAATCACAGCAAACAAACGTTTTTCAAAATCACCATTTCTATTAATTTTTTTTTTTCTTTCTTCAATCTTCGCTAAATTAATCAGGAGTAAGAAAAATATATGAAGAGAGGGGATTATGGTGGTCTGTCCTCTTCATGTACAACACTTAAAAATTATAAATACAGTAATTTTAAACATGAACATACTGACACGATTAACAACAATGGATAATAAGGTCTGAGGGGTAATGAACTGGGACAGTCTAAATTTGTCACTGATGGGCACTACATTTCTGAATAAAAGAAAACAGATATCCATAATAATCAGTGGCCCACATTTCTATTTTTTCATCGCTTCTAGAAAATCACGTCCAAGGCAAGTCGGTAAATGTTCTGATGAGAATCCATTGCTTTGCTAATAAAGAAAATACACACAATGTTGTCCACACACCACTGAATCAGATCATTGTGATCTCTCACTATAGATTTGTGTGAGTTCATCATTTCTTCTCATAATTTATGTTATATTGTCTTAGATAGGACGTAATCCATATGAATCAAAATATTCCACGCATGTGGTCCTTGGAAAAGAAGACTGCATTCGGTGTGTTGAAAACATCAGGTCCAACGTCTTTGCGTTTTCAGTGAAGTTCGCATTCAGCACAAGCCACTGGATTTCAGGAGACTGTGTACGAACTGTCGGTCAAGAGGTAATGGTGTTCTCATATAATTATATTCATTCTCATAGGAAGTGATAAGTAATGAATATATACATGACTTTCGATTTGTCAAGTCAGTCGAAGAAAGGGAAACTCTGCTGTAAAATGTTTTTAACTTTACAACTTTTCTTCTTGCACCTAACTAGCGTCATCGATATGACAACAATAACATTGCTTGGTGTGGAGTCTTATTATTCCAGGCCAAGTAGCCAGCAAAATAAGAGACATTGTGTTGTTCTTTTTTGGTCATCGTGGCACTGCTATTTCTTCTTATCCACCACTACCATTCATTAGCTGTTATGTCTGTGACTGGTGTAGTTCTTATGTTTGATTATCATAATCTATGCCATTGGATTGGTATCCGGTGTTTTTAATATTCTAGGACCACTTCTTTCAGGCTGTTGATTTCCAGAGTGTTGTGGAATTTTGCATACAAGATCAAGCTCACCATATTCACGAGGGCTACTGCTCGTTGAAGTTCTGTAATGAGTTGGCCTGATTTTATATGGTGGAAATATCCTTGTCACTGCCTTAGTCTGGGTTAAACGAAATGCCTGCAAGATGTCGGCTGCATTGTTAATTCCCATTGTCACTAGAGGGTCATGTTTGGGGTCGCTAGTGTATCTCCAATTAATACTGAGAACAGTCTCTTCTTTGAATTGAATTGTGGGAGTTGTTTCTCTTTGCCATTTCCTCATACATCATACTAACATCTTGTGCAGCATAAGTAAATGACTCGTGCTTCATCTACATACACACATACATACATACATACATACATACATACATAGGTGTATAACGAGACGATTTTCACCTAAACGACACAATACAGACAAACGGTTCAACTATGCAGATATAAGTAAAACATTTCTTCTATCGATCCATAATAGTTAGGAATGATTTGCAGGAATGATCGGAGTAGAAATGTAAGCGAAAAACGAGGATCCTCTCACAGAGATCAGATAGCGGAGGTCAAAGTATAATTAAATCAAAACGACAATCTTCCTGGAACGAGTCCATGTACTGTGGTTATGACATCTTTCCTGATAACGGTCATTAAAATTACGTTCGACAAAACTTAGTATGGTCAAAATAAAGCTGAAGACTAATTTCAGTCAGTAAATCTATAGCAAGGAAAGTAATTGATCCCATCATTATCTTCAGAATTATTTGTATATCAGTATAATAACAGTGATTTGATTTTATTTTTGCTTACCATAATCTTTCGCGAAATGAAACTGATGGATGTGTACTACAATTATTGTTGTTGTTGTTATTATCATTATTATTAGAGAGAGAGAGAGAGAGAGAGAGAGAGAGAGAGAGAGAGAGAGAGAGAGAGATGACTTTTTCATTCCAGCAGAAATATTATATTCGATGAACGCATGAAATATATTTAAGATAAATAAAATTAAATAAATAAATCATGCCGTCGTGAACAAAAAGTTAAAATACATGAAAAGTTTAGGTTGTCATTCATGTCAGTTACGATATCTTTTATTCTATGTCTGATGTCTTTTCATCAGGAACTTGATTGGAAAAGTTCAAAATATCTCAGGACGATATACTAACCGATTCACTTGGCGATATGAGATCATTCATGATTCCAATAATATAAATCGAGTACACCAACACATTCTTCTACTCTAAGACAACTCTGATCCAGATTTAACAGCCTAATTGACGAAAAGAGGTGCTGTTGTTGTTATTCGGTTTAACGCCATTTTTCAGCACAAGAAAGGCAAGCTATACCTGGCGGCCAGTAGAAACGGTTCAAAATAAAACTAAATAACATCCCTTTTTAATAATAATAATAATAATAATAATAAAATATCATTACGAATATTAGTTATACAGATTATGAAGGTGGAAGTTGTGACCATTACGTGTTTATCGAAGC
This sequence comes from Megalonaias nervosa, assembly GCA_016617855.1. Classification (NCBI taxonomy): domain Eukaryota; kingdom Metazoa; phylum Mollusca; class Bivalvia; order Unionida; family Unionidae; genus Megalonaias; species Megalonaias nervosa. The sequence goes on along the minus strand of JAECUM010093949.1, from coordinate 61,286 downwards.
ATGTTGATACAAAATTTTGAGGGACATTTTCTGTTACAAACTGTTTTGGTCTAAATAATATTTCCACTAATATTAATATAAATGATATCATGTGTGTGTGTGTGTGTGTGTGTGTGTGTGTGTGTGTTGGAGTGGGAGTTGTTTGTCTTCTTGTTGGAAGGGTTGGGGGGGGGGTAAAGGCACAAAATGTAGAGTCAGATGTCTTGTCTGTTTTGTTGTTGTTATAAAAAGTAAAATTTAAAATTGGTTTAATTCTATTTAAAATTTATTGAACTATCTAAACTTTGTTATGTATGGGATAATAAAACCACCTTTAAGTTCTCAAATATTGTTCATACGTTAAAGTCGAAATAAAAACCATACATATTAGTGGGAAAAAAATTACTCTCTTCATGTAGTAAGTTGTGGCTAAATGTCAAATTTAAAAGTAACTTTCAGTTGGATCTCCATCTTATTTACTGATATCCTCCAAACAGGGCATCATGTGACTAAAAGTAAGTTCTTGTTATTTGGAAATAAAAAGAAGTAGTGACAAATCACTTGCTTTTCCCCTTGATAAAAATGTTTATATTATAAAAGATGAAACATGCTTTATATAGATTGTACATTATATATCATAAAAGAATAGAATTTAATTAATGCAAAATAATAGTTTTTGATTTTCATCCTTGAGTCTTTAATTATAAATTATCTCTAATTTTATAAAATTCATTATTTGAATCTTTTGAGACAAATAATGCTTTTTAATCATGAGCTAGCTGTTTCTCTGTATATATTAATTTTTTGCATATTACATAGAGTTAGTTTAGTCACATTAGGTAATTTTACCCTTGTATTTTACTTATATTTATATTTCAATCTTGTGTTGTGTATGTGTATATGTGTGTGTGTGTGTGTGTGTGTGTGTGTGTGTGTGTGTGTGTGCATTGTTATCCATGTATAACTTTGTTACTAATCCTGTAAGAAGCTGATGACAAATATAAGAATTTAAGTGAATTGTAATTTAGTTTGTATTTATTTCTATATCATTGTAACCAGGGGCGCCCGCATCATTTTTTCCAGGATGGTGGTGGTGGTGGTGCAAACATGTAGTTGTCATCTATAAAAAATTTACGTATATAGGCCAAAACATGATTAGAGTTGAAATCGGTAGCGTGGGGAGGCGTGGTTGTAATGCTTGTTGGCAAAATCTACGACGACAACAGCTTCATATAAGAACAAAATTAATAAATACAATAATTTTCCTCATCAGTACTCCTATGTTCTTTCATTTATTAGTATGTCCCCGAGAGATAAATTTATCTGCAATTGTTAAGCCGGTTAAGCGTACATAACAAACACTCTTGTAGGCCTCAGCAAATGGCCGAGGCATTGTCGACGTCGCACCGGTCAACATCAAGCCAAATATTGTGCAGGTTGTAATGCTTTTGGGGTTTTTTGAGCATTTTGTTAAACGTTTTCAGTTGTGCCGCGGCTACTGTACATGACATGTGGAAGTTTTCCACCTGTAGGCGGTACTAGTTTTCTGTTTATTTCGACCACAGACGCTCGTACAACAAACTATACATTCAGACCTACTGTATAATCCTAAAATGGGGAACATTTGTCTCTCTTCTCGCGCGACCTATTTAAGAATCATGGCCTATATTTCAAGATACACTTTACATATTATAATAAATTTGGTACCGATGTTAGACTTTGTATGGTTGCAGCTTGCTACGGTTTCGAGGTTTTGGGTAACTTTCTGTATAGCGTCACCATATGTGTGCTTATATACACTGGATGACCATAAGTTACTAGTTCTGAATTGCCAGTTTTATTTCGGTAAAATGTCGGAATTGCACCCATGAATTTCACTATTTTAAAACATGGCCGTACCCCATGTTCTCAAATATAAGCTAGATCTTTTTTAATTCAGGATCACTATAATGAATCGGTTTACCAGTTTCTTGTCGGATAATGACCATTCATTTTATGCAAGACTGCAGGGATCGCCCTGGGCTTTGCCAGTGTCACAAATTGTGACTTTTTTACCTTATTGGCGACAAAATATTCCATCTGACGATCTTTTTGGCAACAGCATTTTTCACTGTTAAAAATTGTGTATACAGTCTTGTGTTTGCAGTTGAGAAATTCAAAGGCACCATGACAGGAAGCCGCAAACTTGGATATAAATTGCTTTGGAATCTATTGTTACATAAACAAATCATTTGTTCATACTGACAAACCATCCTAACACAACATTGTTATATCATAATCTGCTTATGCTGATGTCTGGCCTTAGTACTCAGTTGCTGTAATTTAACCCAAATAGTTTTGCTGAAACTTCAAAGAAAACTGATTACATTTGAAGCATCGATCGGTCTGTATATATATATATATATATACCTACATACCTACCTATATATATATATATATATATATATATATATATATACTAAGCAAATGAAAAAAAATTCTGTCTCCGTCAATGTTTTAAAATTATTTGATGTTGCCGCAGCAATAACAAACTGGCATTTGTTTGGACTTTCAAAGAGCGCCTTTAACGGCGCCTTCAATAACACATGAACCTTCATCAAAGCAAGCTGAAGACCTTTGATCAGAGAAAGTCGGCAACAAACTTAAAGCATTGTTTCATTTTTCATAGTGATTGGAACATTTATTGTGCCGTGAAAGTTTCCTGATTGCAACAAAAAAGTTCATGATTACAGTCGCTACCAATGTCGATTTAAAACCCAAATTAAAGTTCCAATATTTTGAACAATAGATATCTGGCCGTCAAGTTAAATGAAGGTGGGATGTGATGTGATTATGATTTTTAACGTAGTTTTAACAATTTTTCAGTCATATCGCTATGATGTCTGCAGTGTGACGATTTATAGTGATGTCTAGCACTGGGGCATCATGCTGCAGACATGTAGCATGATGTCCCACCCAGTCACATTATCCTGACACCAGGCTGACCAGTCCTAACACTAACCTCTTAATGCTGAGCGCCAAGCGAGGCAGCTGTTAGTACCATTTTTGTAAGTCTTTGGTATGACTCAACCGGGGATCGAACCCACGACCTCCCGCATCCGAGGCGGACGCTCTAACCACTAGGCCACCAGAGCGGTAAATAAAGGTGGGACATCTCACAAGAATGTTAAAACCTTTTAATTTGTTCACATGTTTTCATTTCCTTGTGAATAACCTCATCCCTTTGGTAGCCTCGGCATCATGGTAGTTGTCTCTGGATGACCACAATCTAGGTCAATTTAAGTACATGTACATGTAGCATATAAGCAACTATATAGCCATGTGCTACTTGGATAATAAATATCAGAGTGAATTGTTTCGTGAAATGTGTTTGTTGACAATGGAATGAAGATCAAACAAGGACTACCATTTTTTGTATATGTCTTAGTTGTGTTTTCTTACAGGATTTGATAGATACATGAATTTTCTAACATTTGAATTCATGGATTTTTCATATGCAAGTATATTATTTAACACATTGTGGAGTGTACTGCACAAATGTAAGTTGTCATTATACAACTGTATTTCAGACTAGTTGTCTTCATTTAATCAAAATTTCCATTTTTTTTTTCTCTGCATAAATCCTAGTCACTGACAACAGGTCATCTCTTAAAATTTCACTAGTATGCAAAATTTCAAATTTATATTTAGCACCCCACCACCATCACTTACGTTTAACATCCGCTTATGTCGACAATATTACTTTGGTCCTGAGGATGATGAGATAAACAGATAGTACTGTATTATGACAATGGCAACATTTTTTGAAAATTGGCGACAAAATATTGAGGTTGCCGATATTTTTGGCGACAACTTTTTTAAACCCAGGGCCATCCCTGCAAGAGTCAGATCACATGATTATCATATTTGCCAAGAAGCGGAGATCAAATCTATGGTAGCTTAAGAGTCAAAATATAAAGGATGTTAATTTTGTTATTTTCTGGTGGATTTTGCAATTGACAGGTGTTGACTTCAAAATTTAGTTGTACAGAATTTGTTTCTTTCTGTTGTAACTTCTGGCTTTGTTTAAACGGTCTTTGGTTGACATGTACTTTCATGCACTTGTCATTGCCCATTCTCACCAACAAACCAGGCACCACCCTCACTCCCATCAGAAGTGGTTACATGTGCATTGTCATAATTCTGTCAGATAAGTTTCTGTTGTTGGAGGGTACAGGTGACAGAATGAGAGCCATTGAAGGAGCATCCAATTCTTAGATTGATTTACAATTTGGTGCAGCATATAAATCAAGATCCTAACATCAGGACAAGTATATGCCATCGTAAAAATATTTTTTCACTATTACTGCAATATCAGAGTAATACCCTTTTCATAACCTAGCATCTACATGGCATCTGTTCGTCAATTGTTTCCCACAATCATCTGATTTAAACTGGAAATTAAATGTATGTTAATATCAAGCAAAGAACACCAAAATAGACATATATTAAATGTCATTATCTTTATTTACTTCTTCATTGATTGCTGACTTAAGACCCACAGAACCATAGCACACCAGTATATGCCATCACAAATTTTGAATTAATATCATACCTTGAAGGAATGCCAACCATTTTCCCATGCTAACACTCAATATGGCCATGATTGCGCCCACTTAGTATGCAAGTGCAAGTGGGGGGGAGCACCTTTTTATTTGTTACATGTTTTTAGAAATATTAAAACTATTATTGACATACCTTCCCATATGTTTGTACATACTGCCAATTTTAAAAACAAAAAGTATCAAGGATATAAAAATTGCACAATTCATTCATCAATTTATAATTTATAACATGATTTTCACCAGTGGTCCCAAACACTATCAAGTTGGCATTTCAAATTAAAAGTGAGTTTCTTTAGTAACACAGTCGCCTTATTGGATCAGGTGAGTCTTAAGTTTTCAAGCAACAGATGTGATGTAATTCACCATTGTTGATAATCTCAATAATTCCTAAATTTTGGAGTTATATCTCATTGAACACATGTATATGAGTTCCTCTGTTTTTATTTGTTCAACTTTTTTCCAAAATAACAAAAGAAGACCTTGCAAATATTGGATGTAAACGACATAGTATTTTCTGAAATGGACTGTTCTAGAAACCAGAAAAAGGCCGTGAGTAGTCTCTCTGTTAGTTTACAGAAAGAGGTTCCATTTGGTTTGAAACCCAATAAGTTGATCGTGTGAGGAATCCACTAGCAACAATCAGGTTATAAATTATAATTGATGAATGAACTGACTGGTTTTGTGCATTTTTTATATCCTTGCTGCTTTTTGTTTATGAAATTGGTTGGGGAGGGATACAAACAAAGACGAGGGTGTATGCATACTATTGACATTACAAAGATTGGATGCAGATGACACTGTTTTACAGAAACTGGAAAAAGACTGTGGTCAGTCTTAGGGTTGTTACATAGCTTCAGTTTTAAACACAAACAAGGTGACAATGTTTGGGACCAACTGATGATATCTTGTTTGAAATTATAAATTGATGAATGAAATGATTAAGTTTTGTGCATTTTTAATGCATTTGATGCTTTTCTTTTTTAAAATTGGTGGAGGGGGTACAAACAAACATCAGGGTGTGCGAATATTATAATGAGCCATAATTGGTTCCTTAAAATATGTTCAGTTTACCCCCTGATGTTTTGTCAAGTAGTAAAGAAATGGGAGGGTAAGCAAATATTATTGTTGGACTGTATACTTATTCTGCTGTCTTTTTCCTGACATAATCAAAGCTTGGAACAATGTATTTTCAAGGCATGTTACCACATTTTAGATGCTTGAAATGAGATTGTATCTGAGAAACTCTAAAGATGTTTGAAGAAGGGGTATGTTTCTTCAATGAAATGAATTTAATCACAGTTGTAACATATACAGATTCGATTTGTTAAAGAAACTTTCATCATTGGGGCCCTGATTGGCCAAGTGGTCTAAAAGCACTCACCGTTACAGATCGCTGCCATCTCACCTCTGTCTGCGTGGGTTCAAGTCTCGGATTCAGCCAATGTGGTTATGTGAGAAAGCTTGCCAGTTGCTTCTCGTGGGTCGATGGTTCTTTCCAAGGGTTTTCTTGGGTTCTTCTTCCACCATTTATACTGGCCGCCATGTATAGCCTATCTTGCGCTGAAAAATGGCGTTAAACCCTACAACAACAACAACAGCAACTGTCATCATTCCTTGGTTACCATCCAATTTCAGCCAGCTGAAATGTATGCCAGTGGAATTTGGAAACACATCCACGTGATTGTGTCAGGATTTGATTCCACCAGAAAACAGACATTGTCTGATTGACTGACCTTATAACACACTTCACAGCATGGCTGTTGCTAGCAGCATGACCTTGCCCCTTTCTTGTCATAAATATTAGGGTTGGGGTCTTTCATCATAGCTCCACTTCCTCTTCTGTTTCTGCCTTCTTCTTTTCCTTCTTTTTACTGTATATTATGGTCATTGTGTACGTTTGTTGGGATATTGTACTTGGAGCATGTAAAATTTCTGAGAAAAACATTCAAGATCATGGAAAATACCCACTTTTGAACTTGTAAACACCATGTATAACATGGAAAGAATTAAGTTTTAAAATTTATATTGTAATGGATCATAAACCACAATGTCACCCTAGTGTGTTTAGACATGGGGCCTTGGCCTACAGAATTAAATTGCACACAACTATTCTTAGTTGAGTAATTATCCAAAACAAAATTGTTTTAAAAAATACACTACTAATGACTTCTAGTATTTTTGTTTGTAAATTGTTTTATTTAAATTATAAAAATAAAGCTAAATGCTTTTCTTAAGGAACATCATTTCAGTATTTTTCTTTCTTTGTCAGAAAGAAGAATTCTCTGGTCAAAATTGTAGGAAATGTGGCTCATATTGAGCCCAAAATCAAGGAAAACTGGGGGTTATCCACCCTATTGTTTATGGTGCGGATAGGAAATTTTCTCTTCTTCACACTGTCTCACAGCACTGTACTGCATGTTTTGCCAGTGAAATTGGAGGCCAGTTTCCGAGACTGTATCACATTGTTGGTAGCCCATATTGACCCTGTTGCATAGCACAGAATCTAATTGCTTTAATCTTTATATATTTTGATACACATTTCCTGGCCCAATACAATACACAGGTGCAGTTTCATTGTGGCTTATATAAACAATGTACAGATAGAAAGTACACTGTAATCACACTTCTACATGCACATCATTTTCATCATTCTTTCCAATAATCATAATCATTTTTTATTCAACAGCTCCAGTGGCCTAGTAGTTAGAGCATCCATCTCGGATGTGGGAGGTAACGGGTTCGAACCCTGACCAAGTCGTACCAAAGACATATACTAGTAGCAGCCTCACTAGGCGCTCAGCATTAAGAAGTTAGGACTGGTCAGCCTGGAGTCAGGATAATGTGACTAGGTGGGACGTGATGCTACATGTCTGCAGCATGATGCCCCAGTGTTAGATCACTATAGACTGCCACACTGCAGACATCTTAGCGATATGACAGAAGAATTGTTGAAACTACGTTAAAAATCCAAATTAACACAAGCACACATTTTTTTCTCATTATATTCATACTGCCCATAGGTATAGCATTATTTGTTTCAGTTGCTTAAATTTCTGCAGGATCACTGTTTATTTTACAACCTGTCACAATACCATAATACCTTTAATGTTTGCAAGTTCTTTGTTTTAGTGGTAATCATTTTCTGCATACATAACTTTTATGAGGATCATAAATGCAGCTGTTTATACACTGTTTATTGATATTTATAATAATAATGTTGTTTTTAGATATGGAAGATTTTTAAAAAAGTATAAACAGAAATCTCAATATTTGACCTTTTAAGTCAAAGAGAGATAGATACAGAGATGTGGTAATAGAACAGATAAATAACATTATTCAGAGATAGAGAGAGAGAGGGAGAGAAAGGGGATGTACAAAAACAATTATCTTCTTAACCTGATACGGCAATCATGAACTGTGTTGTTTTACGTAGGAGAATGGCTTATCATTCACATAGTGAATCCAGTCTTTCTTCCCTGGAAGGATTCCTGAAGTTTAGGTAGGATGCTCAGCATTCCCTCCTAATAATTAATGTTAATATGATCAGGGAATGTATTTGAAGAAGAAAGCAAATTTTTATAGGAAATTATGTTTCTTAGGCAATACTTGCCTGATCACATTACTTTTAACCATCCTAGCCACCCTGCTATGCTAGCATCCTTATTGGTATTTCACTCAGCTTGTAACCTAGCAGCATCTACAAGGGAAGGTAATGGGCAATAGCTAATGCCATTTGTCTGTACGATACAGATAGAATAGATGGATTTTCATCTTTCAGTAGGACTGGATTGGGGAGGTAGCAGGCTTATATTCCTAATGTTATTGCAGTTGGATAAGTATTCTAAAAGGAACATAATAGAAAAATTTGATTTTTCCTTAATTTCCATAACCATGGTGACTGTTAATCTTGTGCATAGAAGACACAGAATGACTCTGAGTTTTCTGCTTAATAACTGTCAATATTCATGCTTTGTTTTATGACCCAGTTTGCTTGTTTTGAAAGAGCCATTTTCCCATGCTACTGCTCGATATGGCCATGATCACACCCACTTAACATGCAAGTGCAAGTGAAGGACACCTTTTTATTTGTTCCATTTTTTTTAGAAATATTAAAAGTATAGTATTCACTCATCTTCCCATATGTTTGTACTTAACGACCGATTTTAAAAACAAAAACGTCAAGGATACAAAAATTGCACAATTCATTCATCTATTTATATTTTATAACCCAATTTTCACCAATGATCCCAAACACTATCAAGTTGGCATTTCAGACTTTGGAGTTATATCTCATTAAACACATGTATATAACAGTTCCACTGTTTTATTTGTTAAACTTTTTACGAAATATTAAAAGAAGAAATTGCAAATATTGGATGCAGACAACAGTTTTTTTCTGAAATGGACTGTTCTAGAAACCAGAAAAGGACAATGAGCAATCTCTCTGTTAGTTTAAAAAAAAAAATGTAAAGCCTACTAAAACCGTATACTTTGAGCATAGTGAAAATTACTTTGCCCTGTGATCTTTACAACATTCACTGAGTGACAATATTTTATAGCTTTTGAGAAGCTCCCTAAACCAAGCCAAGTAGTTACAGTGTCATATTCCCTGGAAAAATGCATTGTAGCCTTTACATGTGTTGATATCAATCACGCAAAGAAAACAAACACTTACAAATTTCTGATTGGCTGATAAAATACAATAATGAAATGCAGAAGTATCATCAACTGGGAATATATGGGCACTTACATGAGGTTTATGCGCCCAACTTAATTGATACACCAAGTATTATGACTTCATGTAAGCACAGCAAAAACTATATATTATGATTAATTTTAACTGTTAAGAGTAGCTTGATTACATTATTTTAAAAGGTGTCAATAGTTAATCAGCTGCCATTTAAAATACTTTGTGTGAAATGAATTTAGCGACATTGAATAAAGCTGATCTGAATATTTAATGAGGTGCAGACGGGATAAAATTCATGATTCTATGATGAACGAACTATGGTGAAACAACAAAGCCATGATTTTGATCTGTCTTCGTCTTATAGTCAGCATCAACTTATAAATGGACGAAGGATGGAAAATTTACAGAAATTGCAAATTTAATTTATACTGTGCATTGACCTATAGGCTGTTAAATATGGTAATGTGTGTATATATGTATGTGTGTGTGTGTATTCATTCTTGCTTCACTCACTCCCTCTTTTCCCTGTTTGTTTCTCTCTTCTCCCAGTCCAAAAGGAGAAGTAATTTCTCCCTAAAGTTGAAGTCTCGCTTGACCCCTGCATACTGTCTCTTGTTATCATGTAATTCAGTGTCAGGTTCAGAGAAGTGACATCACAAAGTTAATTTTCTTGTTTTTTTTCTCCATGCAGGTATTTTCTTCATGGGGCTTGCCGTGCAGGGAGTGACTGCCATTTTTCTCACGATCGCAGAGACCGACCTGACAATGTCTGCAGGTATTTTCTTCGAGGTTGTTGTGCCTATGGAGAGAGATGCAGGTATGTGTAAATGAGGGTCCTGTGCAGCATATATAAATAAATAAGTTACAGCTAGAGAGCTGATACGCACATCCATGATCAGTTTTTCTATGATGCAGTTTACAGCCGTTACTTTTCTAACTGTGCTTGCCAAGCTTACCATGTAGAAACATGATTCAGTGCAGATAGTTTCAAACTTCATTGTGAAAGCCAACATTTTATCAGGTTTGTTCTGTAAATTACAATGCAGATTTACCAGTATTACTATCAATGAATAGACATGTACACATAGTACACATACAGATAAAGCAATAGAATATCTGTCAATTATTACTGTATATATATTTGCAGTTACAACTCTATGGTCTTAAACTAAGTAACAGAAAAAGAATGAAAACCAACAAGTTTTGTAAAATTCAACAAATACTTTATTTCCAAAGTGAAAATTGAAAAAGAACTTACAGTATTGTGAATTAAATCCCAAATAGTCCTAAAAGTTCTATTGCAAGTGCAAAAATATAGAGTATTCCAAATGAATTTCAGTGGTATTCCAAATGTATTCCAAGCTTGAAAATGTTGATGTACCAATAGCTTGGAATAGTGTGTTTGTGCTAAATGTTGTAAATGTATCACAATGATATTCAGAATAATCCCAAAATAGTGATTTAGTCAGTATTATTGAGCACTTTCTAATGCCGGTGAAAAATTTAAATAAATAAATCCTATCAAATTTTAACTAAAACACAGCTTAAATTGGTTCCACCAAGACTAATGTTAAGATATGGAATGAGTAATTCTAATGTAAACAACCCTTATGTGAAAAATTAAGATGCAATAACAGAAACAGAATGAAGGTCTTAAGTTCATTTCCATTCTAACTTGTAAATGATGCCAGTTCCTTCACTGAATTTTTAGCAGCCAACCAGTCAGAAATGAGGCAGACAATATAACTTCCAAAATAAACATGTCTACAAAAAAATGGCATTATCTGAAAGTACAAGTCAATGACAAAATTAACTATTTAATATGTTGTTTACAAAAATGTCCCTTTTAGTGTATAATTGTAAAGAAAAAAACCCACTATAGATATGCATAACATTGCTTATTAGTCAAGACAAATTGCAACCTGCACAAACCCAGATCTTCCATCAGATAATGTGCTGGCAGGTCTAGGTCATTTCAGTTTGTTAGGACTAATCATTGGAGAAAAAAAACAAACAGCCTAGACCCTGATCTGCTGGCACATTATGTGATTACAGATCAGGGTCTGTTTTGTTTGCTGTTGAAGCCAACTTATAAGCAAGTAAATATGGTGTTACTTTCTAGTTTAAAAAATATTGTGTGATCATATTAAACATTATTTTGTTGCACCTAGGTAAGAACATTTAATTAACCTCACATTCCAAATAAACCACTCCCTCGATAACTCGCGCACAACGGGGTCCAAAAACATCGACCGCGTTATAAGCGAGGGCGCGAGTTATCGAGGGACCTATAACAAACAACAAAACTAACAAAGGGATCGACGTAGAGTCAAAAGGGTGGGTGGGTTGGGTTGGCATGTTAGTGTTGAATACTCAATTAATAATCGTGCTTATATTAACTGTGAATAAATATCTCTACATAGCGGTGTACTTTGTTTACTTTTTTCCTCACAGAGTAACATTAATTTCAGGATAACTTACAGTATATTGAGGAGATCATCAAAACATTATTCCACATGGTTTCCGTCCGCTTAACACATGTACGACTTCGCACATTGTGTACTACGTCACAAATTTTTGTGTTGAATTGGATAAATTCTAGTTTTATTGTTTGATCCAAAGTAGACTTTTTTATACAAAAGATCGACACTCATTTTGAAGAAACAATGTCAATCGAATGATGGGTAGATTTGATTGCGGTAGAAGTAAAATGAAAAAAAATAAATAAATTTACAAGAGTTAACCGTTACCAACATGAATTTGATGGGTCTACAAATTTAAAATAACGTAAATTAGAACACGATAATACTTGCAGTTTGTGAAACGTTTGACAAATATCACTTCATATTTTGAAAACATCTGTTCATTTTTTTAAATTTTTTTTTGTGCTACTCTTTGATTTCTCTGCCGCCTCTGTGTATGTTCACGGATGATTATCTCTGAGCTGGTATGGATAATTACATGCGGCTTCCTGATTCGCTGAGCGTATTTCTCCCGACAATGAATTTTGTTTAATTCTATGTCGGCGCTGGAATCTCCAAAGCCATCCATGGCTTGCCCTAAAACGAGATTCACTCTCCATACTTTTTGCCATTTTTTCTGCTTGGGCCTTGAGAATTGTTCCAGAGATGGGAACACCTTGTTCACGTTGCTATGTGAACCATGCGTACACAGCATCATCTAATTCAGTATCGTTTGCAGTCCATGCTCGTGTTCATTTGATCCCATTATCTGAATCAATATCATGTAAATAATCCCGAAGTTTCTGCTTATCTTTAAGCCAACCTCTAAATGTCAACTCAGCAATTGTTTAGTTCATTGCAAACGTTGCATCTCGCTTCGCCATTATGAACCCTATCTATGATGCACAGCTTTTCAGTCACTGAATACACCTTTCGTTTACTTCCTTTGCTCTCCATGGTCACATTTACAAATGATTAGGATACATTACTGATATTATATACTTTAGTGATGTTAAATACATAAAAATGTGAAACCATTTTCGATTGGTCAAATAAAATGAATTTTGAGAACGGTAATGACCACAAGAACTTATGCTGCTATTGGCATGCCTTCTAATTTTTTTTAATTCTACTTCCCTTGCTTGATTTGATACAAAAGACATATTCAAAGTGATAAAACAACACAGGTCTCTTTTAATTGATTTTTTTTAATGCAACAAACAGTTCCCCAAGTTGTTGATCAAAACAAAGCCGGCATGTAATTAGGTTCTCACAGAAGTACTCACGGGTTTCGATGTGACGGTCGATTGACTCTTTTCATGTTTACATAGAAGAGAATATGTTGCGATTATAGTGTTTACATTGAAGCGAAATTAAAGGATTAGAACGTGAATTTCACATAGCAAGACATTTAATTCGTGTTTATTTCATTCTCTGTTGCCACCTGTTAGCATTTACCAGAATTTTTCGTTGATCGCTGTTTCACCAGACTGTTTATTTACAGTGTATTGACAACTATTTCTCTCAAAAAAAAACCCAAACATAATATGTGATATCTTATTAGAACTTGCAAATTTCACAATATGGATTCTATCTTTACGGGCAATCATCACCATATCCGATGATTAAATGAGCTACCGTATTTCATGTATTTTTTCATACCCTTTAATTTTTCGAACACAATCCAGTTATCAAAATAATAATTATTTAAATGTATCATAATTTTTTCGTACATAGCACTTTGTAATATTTGAAAAATTTGTTAAATTATCGGACATAAAATTTCCACTAAGAAGATTCACGTTTGCAAAAAAGATCAAAAATACGTATTCCCATTTTGTTTTTACAAAAATTAATGATTAATAATCATTTTTTCGTGTACGAAAATTTACATAAAATACGGTATGTATCAAGGTTCAATTTACCAATTCTTATCGCGATTTTTTTCACGTTCAGCACATTTTAAAATATATTTTCTTTGGAAAAAAATCGGGAGCCATGCCGGACACCGCGTTATAAGCGGGTTCGCGAGTTATCCGGGTGCGAGTTATCGAGGGAGTGGTGTACTTGGGTTGTTTAATTCAGTATGTAATACTACAGGTAAGCAAACATATTATTTTGAATTGCAGATTGACTTGTTAAATATGTTTCTACAAAATTAAATTACCATTTGCTACCATCTGGATGAGAAAAAATATTTTCTTAACATTTTTAAACTAATCACTGACACTGTGATATTGGTCTTACTAATTTTACAATGGTTTGATCTTTTGTTACAAATCTGTGCATTAATAGGGGGAATTTGATTCTCTTTGCAGATATGATCATGTTAAACCATCAGATTCTTTAAGTTTTGGTCACAAAGTGGATAGTGCAATTAGGTCATCAAACTTGCAAATGTTGGCAAATGAATACCCACCAGCATCAAATATGGTTTCCTTGAAGAAAGTTCTGAAAGGGGAGACTACTCCCAGCACCCCACTACCACCAGAGGAGTGGATCCAGGCCAATGAGTTTGTTCCTGGGCAACCTTTTGTCTGCTACTCAGGTAATACAGTATGAAATATTCATGATTGAGGTTTTATTGTTCTGATGGTTTAAGGAAAATTGGCAGCCATCATGGCAGCTTTGCTCATGCTACCAATTTGCTTGCACAAAAGTGTTTTTGTCTTGCCTGCATTAGGAGAAAGGGAGACATACTTATAAGTCTGGTCCAGCTGCAGACTTCATAGACACAGATCTGCCATTGCATAATTCATTGGCAGGTCTGGGCCTGTGCAGTTTGTTAGGAGTACTCAGTAGAACAAACAATATCGACCCTGTTCTGATATAGCACTACAGTTTGCAATTTCGCCTGACTTATAAGCGATTATATATGGTAGATATAAAATTTTTGATGGCTGTGGCCTCATCATAATTATGTGAAATGAATATTTGTTAATTTCAAAATATCTACACAAAGACATTTATTCCAGCATGTTTATAAAATCCATAGAACTGTGTAATCCAATTATCCTTACACTGTTTTTTATGTCAGGCTTTCTCACTTTAATAATTACAAAAGATTATGAAATGCAACAGAAGTGTTTATTACTTCGCACAAAGTAGCATCATGTAAAAATGGTATGTTTAGGTTTTTTTGGCTCCCGTTAGATGTCTGATTTTTTTTCTCAATTTGATAACTACTGGTTATCATTACTGCCAATATTTATAAAGATTACAAAAGCTAGCAGCCAAAAGGACAGTATTCTTGAGCACAAATTAGCATGACCAGGGCTTCTGATAACGCAAAAATGTGCATCCCTGACACAATAAAATTAAAAATGAAGCATTAAAACCCTAGCCTAAGAGCCCCGTTGCTGATCAAGTCGATTTCCAGCTTGCAGAAAAGGTCATGGTTTCACAAGACAGAGGTCTCAAGGATTTTCTATGCCGTATGTTGAGGTCATGGCCATTAATTATGCATTGTGTTCATTTCCAGGTGTAGCTGAATAAGTATAGTACACGTAAGCTCAAAAGGACGATGCACTAAGGATTCAAATTAAATTAGAAGATAAACCGTACAATAATAAATATTACTACCATTTGTTGCTTTCACGTTGAGACTTGAACAAAATGCCATTTGTAAATTTGTATATGTAAAAATGCCGTTTGCAAATTTGGATAAGTATATTGGGGATTAAAAGCATACATGCCAGCCATTATGCTTTTGTCGTATTCATTATGCCTTTTTTTCAACAAATTAAGTTTAATGTTTTCCAGTATAGGGATTACGCTGTTTTGGTAAACTAAAAAACAAAATAAATAAAAATCAGTTTCATAAGTTGTCTTTATCAGTTTTAGTTTCATTTCTTTTAATTCCACTCGTATAAATTTGGGAATCTGCTTTAAAAATATCACTGCTGCATAAAGATTTTCCTTGTTTTCTATTTATAACAACTGTATATGTCCTATTTTATTTCCAAGAAAACAGACAGGTTTCATCAATTTGAACTTAGCCTCACAGATTCATTATATTTATAATAAAATTAGGTAGCGGAACGTTCTGTGGTTTTTAGAAAATGGTACCAGGTTATAAGCAAGACGTTTTACGTTATTACTTGTGGATATTATACGACAAAAAATGTTAGATCAAATGAACCTTTGCAAACTTTAAAACATGTCAGGTCAGAAAAAGGACCAATCAACACCGTTTTTCAAACTTCAAAAGAAGAATATGAATGCTCATTGCAAAAAATCGAAAATTAAATTCACGATCATCCAGTTCTGTAATTAAGACGCCTCACCCGATATTTTTGTTTGGAGGGCACTATGTGTTACTGTCTGAAGAATGGCCTTGTGTAGCATGTTCCCAAGTTGACTGATGGGATATCAATTTTAATACATGAATATTTAAAGAATTGCAAATAAGTAAAACTGACAAGGTTTTGTGTCTCTTTATTCCTGGCATTATAATGGATGTTTATCCACTTCATGTATGTCCAACATGCCTGTGAGAGGGGACTGCAACTTTTACTGGTGGATTTTCGCCAAAATTCTGGCGAGACCTCTCTCTCTCTCTCTCTCTTTCTCTCTCTCTCACACACACACACACACACAACTTACCATAGAAAATATAAAGTGGGATTCTTTAACATCATGCAAGGACCTTATAAAATTCAAATGTAGTGAGGGTCCTCTGGATTCCATAAAATGTCAATTTAACAGAAGCTCTAATGACACAATATTTTTATGAATGTCTTTTTGGCTTCTCACGCATGGAGAAGAGAAATGTATAGGACAAAGTACTACACTATAACCAGTCATCCACATGTCAGTATCACTTCTTTTGTAAAAGTAGCATTTTCTTTAAAAGATGCATAGTGAACAGAGGTTTAAAAAAAAGTGCTGGTGAAGGGATGAGCTGTTGTGAAAAGTGCAAAATATTGGTGAAAAAGTAATAGTAATTTGACTCAACCAAACGGTGGAAAGTTCTGGAAACCTTGCCAAGAATTTGAGATACGAAGACTCAAATAAACAAGTCTAGTCTAAGTGCAAACTGCACAGACCCAGAGCTGCCATCACATAATGTGCTGACAGATCTGGGTCTGTACAGATTGTTAACATTAATCAGTAGATCAAATAACATAGACCTTAATTTGTTAGGCCATGGCAGATTAGGGTCTGTGATGTTTTCATTTGGCTTATAAGCTAGTATGTATGGTAGTCAACACTGGCAATGTAATTGCCTAGAACAATTTTTAGACAATATATCAATACATGCTGTCTGGAAGATATTAATTCATTTGTGCTACAAAAAAAAATCTTGTTTTACATCAGTCATTATGTAGTTGATTTCTCCACGGAGAGTATGTTTTGGCAACACGTGACCAGGTTTACCTTTGGTTATTGCACTTTTGGTGACAGTGGTTATAAATAAATAACATTTGTTTTGACCAGAGTGAAACTGAGGATTAGCTTGGTTTTGGTAAATGCAGAACGGAAAACTCATCCGGTCACCTTGTTTAGTTGTTGTTTATAAACTGAAGGGAGTTGGTCGATTGCTAGTTTATTGCCAAAAGATTTAATGAACTGAGTTTTGACAACTTCATTTTTTTGACATACCTGCTTTGACAGATGCTTATCATTCCATTATAGGGTCATCAAACCCATATTTTGTTTAATCATTTCTTTATGGTGTCATGGTCATAAATTTTAATTAACCATTCTGTTGTAGTGCCATGGTCATCAGATCTCTATTATGATTAACCATTCCATTGTAGTGCCATGGTCAATATTTTGTTCAAAAGCTTGTATCTGTTGTGAAAACCAAACAATGCATTTACTCCTATAATGAGGGTTCTTCTCACAACAGCACTGCTTTAAATTCTATGTCTGTCGAATTACAGTACATAATGACCAATATAAATGATGTTTTTGGTGTCTTTTCTTATTAATTTTTTTTCTTATTTTCTTTCTGGATGAGGAGGCTCAAAAAATGTTTACTTTCTCATCTTTTTCAATTAACCTTGGTGGCTTCCTAAAACAAGATTTGTACGTTTGCAATATGAATGATTTTGATATTTAGGAATTAAAAATGTTGTTAATCTAGATACATCTGGCATTGATTTGTGGGAAGGACATGTGAAGATTCAGCAGGACTAGTCAAATGTCTCAATCTGCTAGTCCTTCAGGCTCCATAAAAAGTTTGGTTAAATTCTAGGCCTGATGCACATTGTGATAGTGAATATGCAGAGTGATAATGCCTTGTTAATCAACAAGTCAACCAGCATGATAGATGTCTTTGTGACCAAGAGTAGTAGAAATTCCAGACACTACTGTACTTAAAATAGAGAGAACAGGCCATTTTTCTTGACATATTCTCATATCGCATTTAATGTTATTTGGATCTGTTTATGTTTTTTATCACTGCTTTGATTATGGATTGTGCTCTGTTGATATAAGATGAGGGAAATCAGATTCTGCTGAGATGTGAGGGGAGATTCCTGTTGGATTATTTTTGTTTCCTTTTATGCAGCGAGATGCCAGTATTGTATGAATTGTATCAATACAATGATGTATTGCATTTTGATAAGTCAGAAATTACTGACTTTAGCCAACACATGCATCTGTAGAAAACTTTTCACGGTACCAAGGTATATCGTTGAATCTATACATATTTAATTGACACTTATGAAAATGAATTCAGATCACAGATGGGTGGTGGGAGTAATCCATGTGTGTTTTATGCTGACCAGTCTAATTAGAATGTGATGTGTGGTGCATTTTGTTTTTAAATTACCTTCCAGCCACCCCAGTACCTTTATTTCTAAAACAGACATTAGCAAGAAGTTGATTCTATTACATCACATCTTTCACATTGCGTTTTCCAGTTCCATTTTCTTACGCTAAAGCTGCACAGGCTGGTACAAATTCTGAATATGAAGCTACAAGTACATCAGTTCCAGTGGGGGATGTTAACCTTCTTTGTCCATTCTCCGTGGATAAAGAGTGTCCTTACGGCGATCAGTGCACATATCTCCATGGTGAGATTTGTGACCTGTGTGGATTGGCAGTATTACACCCAGCAGATAAAGAACAGCAGGAGAAACACAGAAGTGTGAGTTGTGACTAATGTAGCTACTGCTGTAAACTACACATTTAGTTAGTGTCTTAAATTTACCAATACCATCAAATTTACCAATGCCATCAAATTTACCAATTTACCAGTACCATCAAATTTACCAATACCATCAACTTTACCAATACCATCAAATTTAAACAGATTTCATTCTCATTTAAAGCAATGAAGTTTTATGATTTGCAGATTAAAGATGTTTAACTTGTGAATACTTATCTATCAGGTTTCTTTGACAAATTCAGAATTTCCATTTATTTGATGTTTATTCTATGAATGGCACGTTTCAGGCAGATTACTCATTGAGAAGAAATTCACTATGTCAGTCTGACATGATGCTATTTTATTCTGCCCCCACTGTTTCCCCTAGGGTTGCAAGTTTAAGAGTAAAAAACCCCATGGTGACAAAATTGGATGTCAAATTGAGTTAAAAACAAACCTTGGTGTTAGAATAGAGGGGAGGTAAGATAAGCAATCTGGAGGTCTCTGATGCAAAAATGAGGGTGAAGGGAAACACTAGACCCCCCTTTAGTGCTGTCAGGGTTTCAGCAAAGGCTTCTCTTGTCCTTGGTGAATGTATTTGTCAAAAATTAAAGTGTAGATACTCACAGAAAACCATATGTATGGATTAAAATATATGTTGACCTTGAATTAGATCTGAAAGTCCCTTTTCCATTGGCTGAAGAACAAGTAAGTTCAACACTGATTGGTTCTGCCAGAAAATAGGAAACTTACATTTCCAGACAAAAATCCAGCATACAGTCAACTGCATGTGGAATCACCTGAGAAGAGGCGATATTTTTGGATTCATAATACACATAGTTGCCCAAGTGTTTCATTTCATCCAAATGTGTAGAAGAAAGGACTGCTGGCTTAGCTTTTCTTGTTTTGACATTTTTACGCACCCACTCACCTCACACACTCAAATTTTCAGGCCATTGAATGCTTTTATATTCTGAATAAAGTATTGGATCTTGTATACTTTATTTTATTCAGTGAGCAATATAAAAAAGTTTCAACAGGGTATTTCATGCTTTTTGATCAACTATCTTGTTACTAGAATGATTATTAATGCCTGCAATTGAACTGCGATCTACAAGATTTCTCCCAAAATTACTGTTTGAAGGTTTATAGGCCGTTGCTAGTTGAGATAAGTAAATTTATTTCATATTTGATCCTGTAAAGGTATGAAGAATGAACCATACCATGATAAAGTATCTTGTGCAGTAAAAATTTTATATTTCTTTTGTTTTGATGTCCTTTGATGTAGAACTACCACTTTCTTATAAGACCACTTTCCAGCTACAAGAGGGGGACTGTTGTAATACTTTGGGAAAATATATACTTTTTGTGTATGTATCCTCAATTTTTTTATTTGCAGTGAAAAATAAATGATGTGATGTCATGACGAGTGTGTGATTTTGATTTTGAATGTAGCTTTGACAATTTTTCAGTCATATCACTACAAAGTCTGCTCTGTGGCAGTTTATAGTGATGTCTAGCACTGGGGTATCATGTCACAGACATGTAGCATCATGTCCTACCCAGTCACATTATATTGACACCAGGCCGGCCAGTGCTAACAGTATCCTCTTAATGCTGAGTGCCTAGAGCAGCAGCTATTGGTACCATTTTTATAAGTTTTTGGTATGACTCGACAGGGGTTCAAACCCATGACCTCCAGCATCGAGGCCAATGCTGTAAGCACTAGGCCACAAGCGGTTGGTGTCATGATGAATCACACTATGGTGTAGTGTGGTCTGCAGGCAGTAAAGAAAAAAGAAATGTACATCGGAATGAAGATAGGAATGGAGAAGAACTAGATTAGAATGTATCAAAGAATGAAAAAGATGATGGAAGAAAGAAAGAAAATGACATGCATTTTCAGGTGTTGTTTGTTACCATTTGTTTTGTTTTTTCTGATACCACCTGAAAAGAAACATATACGAAACCTTTTGGGAAAGTCTTGTGCCAGTTGAACACCATATATCTCATTATCAGTGATTGTAATTGCAAGAAGTTAATAATCTGTCTCAGCTTGCATGGACATATTCCATGGGATTACTCTTTCCAACACATAACAGTCATCAGCAACCCAAAGGTTTTTGATTTATCAACTGGATCTTCTCCTTAAACTTTTGTGCAAGATGTTTTTGACCATGTCAGACTTAATTGTTAGATAAGATTATGATCTCAACTGAATTCTGGAACCGTGACCAGATCTACTCATGAAATCACTACTCGGTTTGTAGCAGTTGTCCTCGATCAAATCGGCTCTAGACTCCTAGCTAGACCTGATTAGATAATTACTCTAGCCCCACTAATACCTTATTATGTCAACCCCATGTAACAAGACATTCAGTCACAATGATATATCTTAACCAACCCGAGGGTTCCACATCACATGGATTCAACCCACCAGACAGGCATCCGTATGCAAGTGGTTATTTTTCATTCGATATATAACATATAAAAAACTTAACTCATTTACTAACATAACATAAGAAACATAACGCTTTTACTTTAAAAAGGAGCAAATCACAGATATTTGTGTTTGCAGCAGTGAAGAAACTCATGTGGATCAGAATTTTTAAATACCTGTAAAAACCAATTGAAAGCATTTTTTAAAATTTATATGATTATTAAAGTATACAGTGTCATTCATTACATTTCCATATTAGGAGGGTCAAGACATCACATCGACACCGAGTGATGCAAGTAAAGACTAGTTCCTCATCAGCATAGCACTACACTTTTTGATTGGAAACTTGGTATAATCAGGGTTACAGTTATAAAGTGAGAAATATTACTCAACACTAAAATAATCGACTTGTATAATATGTACCATTGTCATGCAGAAGGACCTTTGAGTTTCTCTATTTTGAAAGAACTTTTAGTTATTCTTTACTGTATTTAGAGTCATCAGGTTAAAGTTACTGTAGAGTACAAGCTGAAAATAACTTCAGCAGTTAACTTAATTAGCTGTTGTCAAACTTTGACAAATGGATGAAGTGTCTGTCTGCATTGCACTAAGGCATCTTAGTTATTTATTGTGGAAGGTTTATTATTTGTTATTAAAAATTTTGTTTTTTATAGGACTAGAGCTGTGTATTGGCAAAATAAGACAGCAAAATTGTAACAGTTTTTATTAAGTTACCATGGGTGGTCAGCAGGTATTTTTGGTTACATAGCTCATTGTGATGTTCAGACCCATACTTTTTTATACATGGTCACTACCCAAAATTAATATTGTTTTTGCTTTAAATTGTGTTTTACTTTGATAACAATTGTTAATTTTCTGTACAAATATTTGCATGAATTACTGTGCACACATGTACAATTTCTGATTTCAGGAGTGCATAAATCACCATGAAAAGGAAATGGAACTAGCTTTTGCAGTTGCCCAAAGCAAAGACAAAGCATGTGGAATCTGCCTGGAGATCATTATGGATAAAGAGCCATCCACAGAGAGGCGTTTTGGTATCCTGTCTCACTGTAACCATTGTTTCTGTCTGACCTGCATCCGGCAGTGGAGAGCAGCAAAACAATTTGAAAACAAGACAGTCAGGTATTAAACAGAGGTTGCCAGGTGAAATTAAAATTTCACTTGGCCAGGACCTGCAATATTTTGCTGTGCAAGAATACTGGTGTCCAAATTACAGAAGGAAAAATATTGACTTCAGCAACAATACCTGTAGTTTCAGACTACCAGAAAACAGTATAATATTTTCTCATTTGAAATGGAAACATATAAAGAGTAGTATCAATAATGACGTATGTTGAACTACATAATATGGACTAATATTTAATAGAAAAGTAATTAGCATGGCCTGTTTTAGATGGAGTAGCAACACCAAGAAAGGACTCTGGAGGAGTAGGGCATTTTGTAGTTAGATGCAATTCGCATCATGGAAATATCATTGTTGTCCTGCCTGCAGATTGCGAGATCTAGGAATCAATGTTCCAGCAGAGATAATAGGAACAACAGTGTTGTCATCAAGAACAGTACACTGTGTTTTTAAGATTCCTTAACATCTAATATCATTGGATGTACTGAACTGAACCGCTGTTGTAATATTACTTTGTGTCTAAAGTTCATACCCTAATAATGCTAAGCTATCCTGTCTTATTGTAATATTACTCTATGTTGAAAGTTCATACCTAATAATGCTGGGATTTACTGTATTGTTTGCCAACCTTTATGATTTCGCCTTAAAATTCATTCTGAAATTTCCCTTAAAATATGGACTTTAGGAACAAAAGCACAACTTATGGAAATACAATTGTTTGTGGTAAAATCTGGATACTGGCTTGTCCATGTTTGATTTGGATCCAGGTTTCATATTAGATTCAGTGAAATTGGTCAGGGAACCAGACTTTACCTTGGATCCTTTAAACTGCACATATTTTGTGATGCAAAATGTATGATCAAGCTATTTTTGGGTTTGTTTTTTTATTAAATGGGAGTGGTCAGGATGAAAGGGACAATAAACATCTTAAAAGTTTTAATAGTACAGGAGAATAAAATGGAATAATCAGATTCTTGGGGAAGAAAAAAGCATGAAGGGCAAGAATTACATTTAGTGGACATGTGTTGATTTGAGTACGCCACATTTCAGGAAAGATGATTGCCATCAGGCCCACATGAAACGTGATTTTTTTTCTAAAGGATTATGTAAAGTGGAGAGATATGAAAAAAAAAATTGAGCTCTGTAGGGTTTGGAACTGCAGTTTGTGAAACTGTACTGGACTCGGTTAAGAATAAAGTTAACTTTACAAACGTTTGAGTTGAACACGATGTTTACCATTAGTACATAAGTCTTGAGTCACACTAATGAACTTTTAAATGCATGTTTTCCAGTTTGACAGTAGCAGTACATTTAATTTCTTACACCTTACTCAAAACTGCCTCAACTTATGAAAAAAATCTACTGCCTTACTGAGAAGGTCTTGTTAGGGTTTGCAAGTATGCCATATGTCTGAAGTTCATGCTCTAATAATGCTAGAATTTGCAGTCTTCCTGTAATATCATTTTGTCTCAAGTTTCTACACTAATAATGCAGGGATTTCCTGTCTTGTTTGTTTAAAGAAAAAGCTACATCATCATTACATCATTCTCATGCAAGACTCGACATTATGCAGAGCACTTGTATTTGTATCCATCATCATTTGACTTTCCACCTTGAATAATTCTATATGCATGAACAAAATTGCATTGTTCATCAGTAAAGCAAAATGTGATGAATCGGTCGACAGTTTTATTCATAGCATTTCACATACATAAACTTTTCTTTCATTTGAGTAAAAGATCAGTAGAAACTAAAATGAGAGTGCCCATGATTTCTCTTCCAGGTCTTGTCCAGAGTGTAGAGTTGCTTCAGATTTTGTCACCCCAAGTAAATATTGGGTGGAAAGTACAGAGGAAAAAGTCAGATTAATAGAAGGATACAAGAAAGCTCTGAGGTAACTTCCCACTATAGACAATTATTACCCTTCTGTTAAGGCTAAATGATAAATTGTTCACGCAGAGCAGATGTTACTTTACAAAAGGATAACACTATTTAAACAGAGAAAAAAAAATACGCTGTTGTACCATAGGATAACATGCTATATATGTCATGGATGGCCATTTAACCCCAAAATGAAGGCAGATGTGCTTGTATTATCCTGGAGAAAAGTGAAATTTGCCAAAGTTAAAAAAAAAATGACAAATTTTGTCAATTTATTCTACCTTATTTAATTATATGTATAACATGTACTAAAGCATATTGTGCACCTGATTTTCAACACAGAATGAGGTGACAAATTTAGTTATGTAAAATGTATGTGATTTCCTACATTTCAAAATTGTTTTGATTTCATGTTGTTTTTGTCATGAAGCAAATTGTTTTGCCATTTTGGATAGTATACTAATCATCATTTGTTACTTGTTTGATTGGTTTACAGTAAAACATTGCTCGATTGTTTCTCACAGGGTTCCCACGCTATCGGGAAAAGTCGGGAGAAATGAAAATTTTTTTCCCAACCGTGCAAAGTCCTTGAATTTTTAAAATGTTGATGAAAGTCGGGGAAAAACCCGGGAATTTTCCGCCACCAGTTGACGCCCAAAACAGTTAGGTAATTGAGTTGTAACTCAACTGATCCTGAGTTAAATTTATTGAGTTCTGACCAGAATATTTGGAGGTTGCAATATGGATCTTTTGATGTACACATGTGTTGACTCAATCCGAAGAATCAGTGCATTAGATTCGTCTAGCAGATTTTTTCCACAGACTGCTCAATATCGTTAGGTTTCTTTACTTGGAAGGTATGAAAACCAGTCTAGCATCACAAGAGACACACATGGTGGCGGTAAAGCTTAGCCGCTTACCAGATGGCCTGTGTTAAATTCTTTGTTAAATTGAGTCATACCTGCATGAAATCAATAGGAAACTTATTTATTTTCTCAGAAATTGAGGGTATTAAAATCCTTATGTCCTTAATCTGCTGAAAGACAAGACAAAACTACGGCGTTCATGAAATTTGACCTGGTACTTGGATTTGCATTGCTAGTCGCACGAGTACACAAATCTACAACCCACATTTTCAAATGTTATAGCAAAAAAAAATAAAACATTAAATAACAGTTGTATACTGGTTGTAATAAAAACGAAAGAACACAAAATTCTTTACATTTATTCTGTGAACAACTACCTGGGATTTGTTGTATCACGTGATTGATGAATGTGATTGGTGATCACGTGATAGGTTGATGAATTTTACTGGCCAGATTGCTGAGACAGCGAAAGGTTCCTTGTTGTTCTCGAAATAAATACGTTGAGAATTATATGTTCTTTCTGGTTTTTACAAAAGGTATCTGACTTTCATTTAATATAACTTTTGTACAACAGCATTAAAATGGAGTGTGTTGTTGATATCACGTGACTATTGGACTTCCGATGTAGTTTTTTGAGATTCATGAAGTCATGTGACTAGTAATGCAAATGGTGAGCGCAGGGTCAGGTTTCATCTATGCTGTAGTTGAGTCTGGTCTGTCTGCAGATTAAAGACATAAAGAATATAGGACTTGCCATTTCTGAGAAAATAAATCATTTTCCTGTCGATTTCATGCAGGTATAATGTCATTTAAATTTGTTAGGCCTGCTGGTAAGCGACTACCATATGCCGCTACCACACGGTAGCAGAAAATTCTAAATTTTCTATATGCAGTTGCTCTGACCCCACACCCCAACCTAAATGTCCAAATGTGAAAAATGGGGTGGAATATTTGGAGGAAACCTGGATTAGAAAACGGACTGCTGTTTGTTTTCAGCCAGATTTATTGTCCAAAAATGTCGAATCTCGGAGCTGAACTTTTGTACAAAACTATTACACAGTGAGATGTAGCTTGAAACATTGGTTTCAGATCTTGAATAGAATGCAGGAGAAATGAGAAGTTGTCATCCCTTGTTTTATATTTTAAAAAAATGATAGGAGCCCCTGTATCAATACAGGATTGGGGACTGGTTTATCGAATCACAAGAAGACAAGTTGATTTTACAGAAAATTCAGTCCTTGTTTATACAGCAGTGTATAATTTTTAAGGTTTTTGTCAAAATTTAAATCAACCCTTTTGAAAAAAAAAAATTTTATTGATGGATTTTTAATCAGATTGTCTTAGGGAGTGTAGGTCGTTTGAAAAATCTTGTTTGGGATTTTATTGGCACACATAAATTCAGGGTTAAACTTTTTTTGTTACAAGATAAGATTCTAACACTCTGCTTTTACTGGGTTTTTTTTTGCATACTGTGATAGGAAATGTTTAGTTCGTATAACATGCATATATATTGCTTTAGAATTCTTTAGAATTAAAGGTTTGAAAGGAAACAAAACTAATTTATGTTCATTATGTTGTTTCACATAGCAAAATAATGCAGGTCAGCAAAGTCAGAAAATGTATTCTGTTCATTGAAATGACTTTACATGCCAAATTATAGGAATATAGTCAAACTTGTTTCATGTGATATGTTTTTGGTTTTGTACATGATCATCTTTTCTGACATCTATGCATTGGAGAGACTTGAAAGAGAAACATCTTTAGATTTAGAAAATGAATATTTTATGATCTAAAATGTTTTTTAATTCCATTCACTAATGGTCATACGTGAACCTTGAAAAAATTAATTTCCTCCTGGAAAAGCCCTGGAAATGACCTTAAAATTTATCTTTAGAAAAGCGTGGAAAACATGTTCTCATTTGCATAATACTTGTACATGTCTGCTTCTTTCACCCAAGAACAATCTGAAAATTGAACTCTTTGAAGCAGTTCATACTGCATGTCTGAATTATTTTGTTGAACATCATGCAAGAAAGATAAAAATATCTGCCAGTAGTGTAAGTATCCATTTTAAGGTTCATACTGCTTTGGTGGCCTAAGTGGTTAGAGGAGTGTCTGCCTTGGATGCTGAAGGTCGTGGGTTCGAACCCAGGCAGAGTCATACCAAAGACTTATAAAAATGGTACTTGCTGCTGCCTTACATGATGCTCAGCATTTAGGGGTTAGTGCTAGGACTGGCCAGCCATCAAGATAATGTGACTGGATGGATGCAACATGATGCCCAAGTGCTAGACATCCCTATAAACTGCCACACAGCAGACATTGTAGGTATATGACTAAAATTGTTAAAACTAAGTTAAAAATAAATTTTAAAAAACACAAACACACCCAATTTTAAGGTTCACTTTCTCTGTGGAATTCAGTATCATTCATTAAATCCATAAATTCCTACTCATCATCATCAAAGTCGAAAAATCTTTTTATGTCCTCATGCGTCATTATCCTGGATGATGCATGTGCCTTGCAATAACATTTATCTTAATCTTGATCCTCACTTTCTTAGTGGTGTCAGTACTTAGAACCATCCTCCCACACCACAAGAAGTCATCCTTGATGTTCTTTCAATATGGCAGCCACACTGGCCATCTTATTTTATTGTTCAACAATATCAGAGATAGTTGTTTCAACATGTAGCAGTTGAAAAGAAGAAATAGATTTATATTAGATTTCTGGAAAAAAAATTTTGCCAGTAATGGAGTCTTGTCAAATTTGTAATGTTACTTGGAACATGCTTTATCAAAATTGTATTAGGGGTGGTTCCACTAACAGTGGTGTGGCTTCCATAGCTTCCATATATTTAACTTATGCTCCAGAAGGGCTGAGTCAGTTTTGATCAGACTTGATCAGAATATTTCTTAGAATGTACTATATTAAAATTGTGTCCATGGTGGCTTCCCTGGCAGTTTGGTGTGGCTTCCTAGGTACTCAGACAGAAAGGCTATTTTCACCTTCTTTTCTAGAACAACCAGGTTGGTTTTCAAATGGCTTTGTAATTGCTTCACTGGGTTATGTCTTCCATACCAACCATATTGAAAACCTGTTTTCAGCCTCTTCTCCAGAACATACATACCATGTTTGATCAAACATACTTGGAATGTTTCTTATGTATTGCTATAAATCATTTTTTTAATATAGGAGAGATCCTCTAGCAGCTTTGTTGTTTCATAGCAACCATGTAGTAAACATTTTTCAACTTATTCAGTAGAACAGCTGAACCAATTTGGAATAAATCTGGTAATACCAGTTTGTAAGATATAGCTTCTCCAGAATAGCTGAGCCAGTTTTGATCATACTTGGTAGAACATGTTCCACTAGAATCGGGGCTAAAACCCTTGCATTGGTTTAGTTTCTATGGTAACCAAGCAGAAAATCTGTTTTCAACTTCATCTTCAGAAGAGATCAGCCAACTTAGATTAGAATATGATAGGAATGTTCCTTGGGATATTCTGTGCCAAAATTGAGCTATGTGGTAGGTCTTCTATCAGTTGTATGTTTCCATAACAACCAAGTTGGAAATGATGCTCACTGCCCTCAAGTACAGCTGATGTTCCAAATATTTAAGTTCACAAAAGGAATAGAAATTGATTTCTCCTCAAAACTGCCAAACTATATCAGACAAAATTTGGTTATTCAAAAATAGATACTTCTGTATTGCAGTATTTAGTACAGAAATATATTCTAATGCATAGTTGGTTGCTGGATATTTGTAAAAACATTTTCAGATCTTAAATCAGTTGTAAAGACTTCCCAAGATAAACTGCGTGAATATTTGAATGTAAGCTTGGAGTTAGAAAGTGTTAAATATTAAGTCCTCTCATTTTCTTCTCGCTTTTACATAATATATTACCAATAATGAATGAATGGTGAAAATGGAATCTTTGTTTACATTGAATTACAAAATATGATTCTGTTATGCTGATGTCTTGTGTATTTTTTGCTGATACTATTTTAAAATTACAGAGATAGACACACTTTAGCTCTTTTGTGGGTTCCTACTGTTAACATGGATATAAATATATATATATATATATATATATATATATATATATATATATATATATATATATATATATATACTTCATTGTATAATTTTGTACTTGGGCTAAAGGCCTTAAACTGTAAACAGTAAAGTTCTTTTAGACTATAATTAAATTTCAAAATTGCCTGATCATATGAGACCAAATTTGATACGTAGGGTCATTACATGAACACTATTTCACATTTATATGAAAGATTCCAATAAAGTTTAGCTGTAGTTACACCAGGTATAAAAATCAATGCAATTAAACATTCTGTTAAAAATGCCACCAGTTCCAACCATGAAGCTGGGAGCTATGTTGACGTGTCTTTCAGCCCAAGTTAACTGCCTCGTCACTACATTTTGTCCTATGTGGGTACGTGAGAAAAGCTTGCCAATAGCTTCTCGTGGGTCAATGGTTCTTCCCGTGGTTTTCCAGGGTTCTTCCTCCACCAGTTATACTGGCCGCCATGTATAGCCTATCTTGTGCTGAAAAATGGCATTAAACCCTACAACAACATTTTGTCTTTGAGACCAATACAAGCCATTTGAGTAATATCAGATCCACATGGGTCTCTTGTTGCAATTATTTGTAAGCCTATTCATATTCAGATTATCTTTCTTTTTGGACTTCAGTGGGGACTGTGTTTGTGTGTGTGTATGCAATTTGGATTTTTAAAGTAGCTTTAACAATTTCAGTCATATCACTACAATATCTGCAGTTTGGCAGTTTATAATGATGTCTAGCATGGAGACATACTACAGACATGTAGCATCATATCCCACCCAGTCACATTATCCTGACACCAGGCTGACCAGTCCTAACACTAAACTCTTTATGCTGAGTGCCAAGAGAGGCAGCTGCTAGTACCATTTTTATAAGTCTTTGGTATGACTCAGCCGGGGTGTGAGCCCATGACCTCCCACATCCAAAGTGGATGCTCTAACCTTTCAGTGGGAACATACATGCAAAACCAAATAATTTCCTTTATATTTCAGCACAAAGCAATGCAGGTATTTCAAGCAAGGGAAAGGGGAGTGTCCATTTAATGATAAATGCTTCTATCTCCATGCTTACCCAGATGGAACAAAGGCTAAACCTCAGCCCCGAAAAGCACGACATCGTCAAAATGCTGATGGTGATATGGACCTCTTACAGCAGCTGATACTGTGGGATTTTCTGGAGGAACGTGAAAATAGACTGCTTTTGTTTGAACTGGAGGATGAACTGAATGACCTGATTTTTAATCTGACAATAGACTCGTCAGATGGTGATGATGACGTTGACTCAGATTTGGACTTTTAATGTAAACTTTACTAATTAATGTATACATACCTAGGTACATGCCTAAAATGTCACATATTTTGTATATTGTAATCTCGGTTAGTGTATGTTTATTGCCCATGGCTTTTACAACAAGTATTTAATTTAGCATTAGATTTAGCAAATGAGAATAATTCCTCGAATTTGAACTTATTTATATAAAGGATATACTTACGTGCATAATTAGGGTAGTTATATAATTGATGTTACAACTCCTGAAAATCATATCCCTTTAAATCTTTCACACAATTGCTTCTGTTTTTCTTGATTTTAACAGCAATTTTAACACATCATTGGCTGTATCATGCCAAGGAAATACAGGGTAAGTGCCTTTCTCCTGGACAGACTGAGGCAGCCCACCTGGGCAGGTATAAAACACAAACCCAATTCTCTACAAACTGAGCTACTATAGCTTCCCTTATTCAGTACAAATAAATTGGACAAGTCGTCAAGAGTTCCTCCGCACAGATCAGTAGCATGGTAGAAAATTCTGCCCCCACCCCTCTCCTCGCTGTTGCTGGGTTACTTGGGTGGTTGCTATTCAACTGCCTTAATGTGTCCTTGGGAAAGGCACTTAGCTCCCATTCCCACATCATTTCATAGCTTGAAGCCAACAACAAATAAGGAAATTTTTTCAAATGTAATTGAATGGATACATCAGGGAATTTGGCTGTATGGATATGATGCGCATTGTGGGTAAAATCAAGAGATGTACATCCCTAATGTAGGTAACCTCATTCAAAAGGGCTGTACACATACATGACGCATGAAAACTCACACACATAATAAACTGTTGCATTATCTTCCGTTGTATAAACTTAATTAGTAACTGTTTTGCTCAGGGCTTTTACTTAATGCATGTACATTTTGCTGAGCATGAATGTTAAGAAAGCTAGACATAGCAGTCACTTTCACTGTTGCTGATATTGGGTTTATCTTAAACAGTTAAAGTTTTAGCTTATGGTTTTCATTTGCTTATATTTCCTAAACTCCTTGATATATTCTCATCACACTTGGCTTGAATCATTACGAAGTTAAGACATTTCATTTATGCAGTATGAACTTGAAGTCACAGCTACAGTCCAGTAAAATTTATAGTAAGGTTTTGGTTAAAATTTTTCAGCTCCTTATATTTCCTAAACCTTTCATAGATTTTGTTAGGAAGCTAAGGCAGTTCACACTGTTTCATGCTCACTTGCCACTTTCATGCCACAGTCACAGAAAATTTCTGTTCAGATTTTGTTTCAGGGAACCCACATTAGTGGAAATGTGAGCTGTAACAGTTACTTTTACGCCAGTGGTGGCAGTGTTAGCATCTTGTTCAAGGTTTCATTTGCATATCTTTCCTCTTAATACATGGCATACATTATTATGAAAGTAAGACGATTCATTCTGCAAGATGCATGTTCACCCCTTTGACTTTGGAGTCAGGTCATGGTCATGAAAATCTACTTTAAGGTTGTGGCTAATATTGTTTAATTTTGCTTTCATTTCTTAAACCCCCTTATAGATTTTGTTCATTCTTATGAATCATTACACAGCTATGGCAATTGATCCTGCAATATGCTTGCTTGCCGCTTTGGTTTTAAAATTTGCTATATGGCCTAGTGGTTAGGGCATCTGCCTCGGATGCGGTAGGTCGTGGGTTCAAACCCCGACCGAGTCATACCAAAGACTTATAAAAATGGTACTTACAGCTGCCTTGCTACGCACTCAGCATTAAGAGGTTAGTGTTAGGACTGGTCAGCCTGGTGTCAGGATAATGTGATTGGGTGGGGCATGATGCCTCGTGCTAGATATCACTATAAACTCTCTCACTACAGATATTGTAGCAATATAACTGAAAAATTGTTAAAGCTACATTAAATATCCAAAACACACACACACACACACACACACACACACATAAGCTACATCACTAGTCTAATATATGTACCACATTTCATATCTTCAACAGTTCTGCAATTTTGCCTCAGAAACAAAAGTAGATAATTGATGGATAGACAGACAAACAAATAGAAATGTTAAAAATATTGAAACTGAAGAATCATGAATAGTTAAGGACATATGTAAACCACTATTCTGATATGTGTATCACTAGTCTTATATGCAAACCACTAGTCTGATGTATGTATCATTAGTCTGATATTTATATCACTAGTCGGGCCCCGAGTGGCCAAGTAGTCTAAAGCGGTATCCGTTACGGATCACTGCCATCTCACCTCCATCTGCATGGGTTCGAGTCTCAGATTCGGCCAATGTGGGTATGTGAGAAAGCTTGCCAGTAGCTTCTCATGGGTCGGTGGTTCTTTCTGGGGTTTTCCGGGTTCTTCCTCCACCATTAATACTGGCCGCCATGTATAGCCTATCGTGTGCTGAAAAATAGCATTAAACCCTACAACAACAACAACAACAACAACATATCACTAGTCTGATATGTGTATCACTAGTATGATGTATGTATCACTACTCTGATATGTAAACCACTAGTCCAATGTGTGTATCACTAACATGATGCATGTATCACTAGTCCAGTATGTAAACCACTAGTCTGATGTTTGTATCATTAGTCAGATATGTGTATTCTGATATATGTTAACCACTAATCTGATGTGTGTATAACTAGTCTGATATGTAAACCACTAGCCTGATGTATGTATCATTAGTCTGATACATGCATATCAATAGTCTGATATGTGTACCACATTTCCTAAAGATATCTTGAAAAATTTTGGAGTTATGCTTAAGAAATAAAAAGTGTAAATGATGGATGGGTGGATGGATGAAAATGTTAAAAATGTTGAAACTGAAGAATTGAATAGGACAAGGAAAATCTGGACAAGTAGCAAAATATGTGTATCAAGATCCACAGGGAGGTGTGAATGATACTTGAAATGAACATTAAAATTTGTATTGGTTCTCCCCAGACAATTTTGAAGCCGTGGATATACATCATTGCTCAAAAAATCTGCTATCTCGACACCCGGGGCCCCTCTAATTTTAGATTGAGCCCATTCCTATATTCTAAGTGAGTGCCCGTCAGGCTTGTTGAAAAAAATGTATAATTTGCCTGAGGAAACTTTGATCATGCTAATGAAAATGTGTAAATGTATTTTCAAGATGTTGACATACCTGCCATAACTTGGCACAATCTAAATCAGCTCACCACTGTCCTGCGTGAAAATGAGATCTGCTTTTAATCAGCTCATCACTGTCCTACGTGAAAATGAGATCTGCTTTTAATCAGTTCACCACTGTCCTACGTGAAAATGAGATCTGCTTTTAATCAAATTAAAGTATGGTGTGTAATGCTAAAAGTATGATTTTGTACTCCCAAACCCCCTGACTCAGTTGCATTTCGAGAAAACAATTGTTTAGTAATCTTCAAAAATAGAAAGAAAAAAAAACACTTTCAGTATATGTCCATTACATGTAGCATGTATATAATCATGATTGGAGCTGATGTAACACTATCCCTTGGGCAGTTTAAATAGCGGCAATTAAAGGTGAAGAGGTCAGGTATAAATCACCATTTCACATATTACTTCATTACCTGACAGTAGCTAGTGAGATGCATCTGAAGGCTGCAGTGGGTGACCCTATTGTGTTAATTTGCATAGGTAGGCTCAGGAAGTGGAACAACCCATTATAGGTAAATCACAGATGCTAGATGTGTATACAAGGACAAAGGTTATTACATGACAGTGCCTTGAATAAGAATGTTTAAGCGATATGTATTATATTCTTGACAAGTTTGTGAACAGCGGCAACATTTCTTTGAAGTCAGATTTTGCTGCGTATATAGAATGCAAAGCATGACCATTTCAGTTGTCAGAATAATGTTCAAGCATAATTCATATTTGAAGCAATTACTTAACAGCAAAGACCAACAAAATAAAATTTAAAAACTCTTGGTTGACAGAGTTTTACTCTGTGAAGCACACCAGCCATACAAAAAATGTTAGGGGATGGAGGGCTATTAATTCTTTGTACATACTGCAAATCTAGCAAAGAAGTTTGAACACCAGGACCATCTAGGCCCATATTGAATGAAGTGAAGAACATTAATGACGCTTGCACTACCTTCAAACCCCTTTGAACCCGATTGAATTTATTTTCAAATTGTAGTTACTGCAACGTTGTGTGACAATATTAAAAAGGGGAAATTTTGGGCATGTGGAAATTGGAGTCTGGGTTTGTGGAATTTCAGTCAGGGCTTGTGAGTTTATTTAAGTCACCAACCCTGTGCCTGTATCTAAAAAAAATTTCTTTGAGCACTGTACATGAAACAAAATATAGTTTAAAGTTGTTCAATTGGCAGCAGAGAAGAGAATAAATATTTGTTTCTTATATAAAGCTTAGTATCGTTTTATTACATAAATGCTAAGGAAACTCCAGAAGAGAACTATCTGTGTATTTGTAGTATTATAAGTGTTGAAAATTATGTACAGAATTAGTACTGCTTCAGTGGCCTAAGTGGTTAGACCATCTGCCTCAGATACAGGAGGTACTGGGTTCAAACCCTGCCGAGTCATTTTGGAGACTTATAAAAATGGTACTTGCAGCTGCCTTACTAGACGCCCAGCATTAAGAGGTTAGTGTTAGAACTGGTTATCCAAGTGTCAGGATAATGTGTCTGGGTGGGACATGATGCTGGATGTCTGCAGCATGATGCTCCAGTGCTAGACATCACTATAAACTGCTGCACTGCAGACATTGTAGAAATATGACTCAGGTTGTTAAAGCTACAATAAAAATACCCCAAAACACAAAACATACAAAATCTGATTATTTAAAGATGATATATCTTTGAAGTATGCATTTTACTTAATGTTATTAAATTGTCAAAAATGTTAATTTTTAATGAAAAATATGACAATTGAAAATTCATTTTTTCTTAGATTGCACAGTGCACATGTATTCAGATAGAAATGCAAGTTATCTCTCCTGACACTTATGCAGTGTACCGTATATACTCTCTTATAAGTCCAACTGTAAACTGCAGAGACATAGATCTGCCAACACATAATATGCCAACATCAAGATCTGTGCAATTTGTAAGGTATAATCCATGGAGCAAACAGCATGGATACTGATCTTCCATCACAATATACAGGGTCTGTAGCGTTTGCATTTGGACTCGTAAGTGAATATATATGGTAAGTGACACCCTTTAAACATGTACAATACCTAGCTCTAGTGAAGCCAAACATTTTTTCACAGATATGAATAATGTTTCTCAATATGGCAGTATAAAAAAAAAAAAAACTAGTATTTTTCTTCTTATTTTGAGACCACATCTAAATTTTGGACCATGGGTCATTAAGTGAAGTGGTATCACAGGCTACATTTAGTTACTTCCCTTTGTTAGGTTATTTTAGTGAATTATTATGTTTTGCAGAAACTCAGAAAGAAACATTTAAGCATCTTAGAGACAGGGCCAAGGTATAAAAAGAGAATTGAAACAACTGTCATTTTCCCTCGGGCAGTAGCACTGAACTGATCTCTAAATGGGCACCTGAGTGGTCAATTACATGCCAGAATTTCTTGATAATCATGTCAGCCTCACACATTTGGCACTGAACAGACCTCAATTTAGGCACCTGATTGGTCGATTATATATCTGGTTATTACGACAGTCACACCTGATATCACTCCTGTTCAACAATCTACTTTAAAATCCTGTTCAGTGTATCCAGAAATACCATTGTAATGGTGACTTTATCATGTTCATTTCTATCCAGATACTAAGCCACATGCCTCTGCTAATGCATGTGGTGCAGTTATGCATATTGGCTGTGACGTATATCTGACATAATCAGAGCACTGTGTACCCAGCAATAAATGGGCAGTGTAAATGACAATCATGCTAATCAACTGTGACATATATCTGGCATAATCAGTGCACTGTGCACACAGCAATAACTGGGCAGTGTAAATAAGAATCTTGCTAATCAACTATGACATATATCTGTCATAATTAGCACACTGAGTACACAGAAGTAATGTGGCAGTGCAACTAGCAATCTTGCTAATCATGGGGAACTAATCAGTTGTAAATGTTTTGAAAGGCTGTAACTTGGCCATTTGAAAAGCTGTAACATGGCCCATTAAAAAGCTAACATGGTCTATTAAAAAGCTGTTATCATGGCCCAATATAAAGCTGTAGCATGGCCCATCAAAAAAGCAGATCAGCAATAATAGAATTCCTGCTAATTTCTAAATGCATAATTATACCAAAATATTTTAAAAATTAGCTTTAGGAAGCCATACCTTGTTTACATCATTAAATCTCTATATTTACTATATTCTCCCTTTTTTCCAATTTAAAGATAGAATTTCCCCTCTAACTGTTCAGTAGTAGAATAGACATTGAAGGTTTTTCAAGGATGGGAAGCTGTATCATCAACATATGACATGGCATGAAGCTATAGCAGCCTTGATGCAGCTCAATGACCTGGACAGAACATTGTATTTATAAAGAGTTTCTGAAAACTTTTTTTTTTTCATGTAAGTGATAAAAGTGAAAGGCATTGTCTGAGATCAATTTTACATCTAGCATTTTCTATCAAACAGATGTATTAACACTTTGTGCTTGTATACCTAATATGGAGAATATCATGTGTTAAAGATTTATTTTGTAAAGCAGGTCATCTTTTATATCCCCACAATTTGCAGGACAGGATAGGGGTATCATTCTTCTGCTAGTAATACTAGCGGCAACAGCATCAAAGTTCCATGCAAAAGTTTTGTGTTTTTGTTTTTATAAATTGTATATACAAGGAGTACATCACAGCATAAGACAGGCTGAATCACCATGTTCCACAAAATTCTTGTGCTTGGGTGTTTTCTGAAATAATTTTTTCCCGAAGTCGCATTAATTGTTAGTGACACGAGGAGCAAATTACTTGCACCAAGAATGTTGTGAAACTCCTTCATGCTCTAAATTTCTCACAATTTTATGTTATGTGTATAAAAGACTAGTTACATTTTTATTAAATTGATTCATTGGAGCAGTTGCTGGCTCTTTGCCCCTGCCGCTTCAAAATTTCATCCTGTTTTTATGTTTTCTTTTAGCTCAGCTGACTAAGACAGAATGAGCTTGCAGTATGGCTCTGGAGTCCATTTTCAGTAGTGCACCATACATCCATCAACTGTACAGATGATTCTGTTCCATTATCAAATATGGCCACCATTGTTAAAAATACAAAACTTTTCAATGACATTTCACATAAATGCCATGCAGAATTTGACATTTCACGGAAAGTATCTTGGCATAAAGTTCTTTAAAGTTTTGTACAAATGATGCCAATCCACCATCAGATATGTCTGAGTGCTAAAAATAGACAAAAGCTTTAAGTGACTTCTCAGAAGCTACTTCATACAGTTTAGCCAAATTTGACAACCTGCATTAAGGGTTGTAACACTTTTACAAACGATATCCAAAGTGAAATGACCACCAGTACTAAAATTATAAAACTTTTACATAACTTCTCTTCAACAGCTAAACAGAAATGACCAAGTTTGATAGCATCATGACATAAAAGTCCAGTAAATTTGGACCAGTGATGGCAAACCATTATCAGTTATGGCCACTATTATAAAAAATATAAAAGTTTCAAATACTTCTAAAAAAACCAATCAAAAAAACAGGCAATTTCCAAATTGCAACTCAATGTCAATATTCGGGCAACCTTACAGTCATTTCTCCATCAATAATGACCGCTCTTCATTTTGCTACTAAGATGGGAAATCACATGACGCTTGGTATTGGTTCTATTAAATCTAAGCTATATATTTAGAAGGTTATTATCCGTGGATATCACCATATTTATTAATACTTTCACTAAATAATTTGTATGTCCTACTTACAAGATAATTTTTGTCATTAGTTGTCCTTACATGGTAGTATGGATTACTCAATAAAAGATTAAAGACCAGGTGGTAGTGGAAAGAACTTTACAATTTGGCCGTCTCCAGTAAAGGAAAAAATAATTGATAAAAATTATATTATGGAACAGTATGTATTTAAGGACATGTAATTCATGCTGATTGCTCAAAAATCACACCAAAAAATGTCGACCAAGTGTATGAACACAATACATAATACATTCAGCCCTTACAGTTATGCCTTCATTAAATCTTGTATTAATTGTTTTTCCCTTTTTTTCAAATGGGGGGTAGGGCTGTGATAACTTTTAAGCTCTTGAATAGATTCAGATGTTGATGGCAAAATGCATGCGTCAGTCAACAACTGATGGGTATACAACATAAACAGCACTTAATGTAATTGTGAAAAAAATGTAAAAACCATTTATTACAGTATTGCTGGTTGGTTTATAATGGTACTTTCAATACATTATTTGTTATATCTTGTTGAGGAAATAGAAGCGATTAGATTTGGCAGCCATTACTAAACTCATAATCTAAGCAAATTCTCCTCAAATCTGCTCCACAGAATTTAACCAAATTTGAAAACAATATATATTCTGGCATGAGGGTCTTTTAAATTTGTACAAATGATGCTGATCACCGCACTGGTGGCCTAAGTGTTTAGAGCACCCAGATTGGATGCTGGAGGTCATGTGTTCAAACTCCAGCTGTGTCATACCAAAGACTTTTAAATATGGTGCTAACGGCTGCCTCGCTAGGTACTCAGCATTAAGAGGTTAGTGTTAGGACTGGTCAGCCTAGTGTGAGGATAATGTGCCTAGGTGGGACATGATGCTACATGTCTGCAGCATGATGCCCCAGTGCTAGACATCACTATAAACTGCCACACTGCCAACATCATAGCGATATGACTGAAATTGTTAAAGCTACATTAAAAATCCAAATCACACACAAACACACACAATGATGGCGATCCGCCATCAAATATTGGTCATCATTACTAAAATTAGAAACTTTGAAAACATTTAAAAATATTGTCTTTAAAAAAACAGAGATATTTGAGGCCTTTATGGCGGAATAGTTTATTTCACTAATGACCCCACATGAGCTATGTCAATGCAAATGCACAAAAGTGTAATTATTGAACTATGTGCAGTGTGAAACGTTAAATTTACTAGTGGAAGGTGACATCATTATTGCGGGTTTTCTTTAAATTTTTATTTCATCCATTATTGGATATGTAGTAGAATGATGTAAAAACATGATGAAAATATAAAGTTATATGAAATTGTTGGTATCGTTATATGCAAAATTTACATTAGAAACAGACATGCAAAAACATAACTGCATGATCAGTGAGGGTCTGATGGATCAATAACAACATTACCTGATGATGAATGATTCTGACTAATTTGCCACCACTACAGTCTCCCACATAATATATGTGTGATATGGCTGTCGTCATCAGATAGGTTGCAGTACTGTGTACTTCCTGACAGATCAGTAAAAATGAACTAAATTATTAAATTTCAGGATGGTTCATTAAATTATTTTTGCATGATTAATAATTGGAAAATTGATAAATCAGTATAAACTGGAATTATTCATCCATTCTTGTAGCCATACAATGTCTGGTTATTACCTTTATTCTGCCAAGTAATTTTTCTACATCAACATCATATCTCCATTGATGATCATAGCAAATGATAGTGTCTGACATTATTTTTAATTGGCTGGGACTAAATGCAGGATAACTGAGATCATTTGCAATGGTATGAAGGCCACAGCAAATTAATTTTTGCAATTGATGTAGCCGAGTATAAAGTTGGTTAAACAATTCATCAATGAATATAAGCTAAAAGAATGTAAATAAAATTCCACACTGTCTTACATCTGATTCTCTGGAAGTGTAAGACCTTGTTTGTTCCAGGATTGCCAGGCATCGATTATTTTCATATGAATTACCAGTTTTACCGTTGACACCAGTTTCATGTAATATGGTTAACACTGATCTGTGCTGTATCAAAAATTGTATGTGTATCAATGCAGCATATGTGTTGCTTCCTTAAATAATGGATCATAATAATATAATAATAATAATAATAACAATAATAATTGGATCACTTCTTGTAAACTGAAGGCTGTTGTAATGCAACCAAGATTTCATGAAAACCCTGTGGTTGTGGACATTTTGCAATATTTTCTCAAACATGTTGACAGAAAAGTAATATATATTGTGTACATTTTATATATTTTTACACCCCTTATGCACTTGAATAATTTTTTCCTTTTTACCATCTCTTATGTGCCCTGTATATAAATAGTTTTAATAGGTCTGACAGTATTGGTTACACGGCACATATCGTGCGTTCGTTTTGCACTTTGTCGTGCCTGTGCCTTACATTTCTTAAAAGAATTAATTATAAACAACACTACTCTTTGAAACAAGAAATAGCTGGCAGTCTTGGTCTTGGTTTATATTAATACCACACACAATGGAGGGGATAAAATTGTAACACTTTGAAATCAGATAATGTCGGTATAATGAAAGAGGTGAAATAATTTATTAACTAAATTTTGCATGTTACATCACTTCAACCTATTATCATTTCCTTTCTCCACTAAGATCAATGCTTTTTGTTAAAATCTAAATGTACTGTTTAAAGAGTATAGTTGGGATTTGCATTTATTGCAAAGACGATGTACATATGAAATTAAGCGTCTTTTTACACGTCGTTTGAAGTCTCCGTGTTGACATACATGGATGTTACAAATTTATAATGTTTAATGTTCGGGTTTATTGAGTATTTGTCAGAAGTGTTCAATTAAATTTGCTAATAAATTGATAAGCAAGCTACAGCATATTGGAAACATTTTATCTTCTTTTTGCTTCTCGTGTCTCTGCTTCACAGGTAAAATAATACTGCCAAAGTCACAATTCCTCGTTAAAATGAAAGTTATAAATCCCTTCCATCTTCCTATGCATAGAATGCAGAGAAGCGCATTTTTTTAAATGAATAAAAGGTCATTAAGGCAATATTTATGAGTCTTCTTTAACTCATTTACACGAAATGCAGGAGAGTTATCTGATGACCCCGGTGGATGCAGATGGAGACATTGGCGGTGTCACCATTCATCGATGTTATTGATACGTTTTGTGATGGTATGCATATTGTATTTATTGTGGTACAGATTACATCATTCATGGTCACCCCCAAACATGATTTGCATACATTGTAAATAACCCCAAAAGCTATGAACCATATGAATGACCCATATTCAAACTTGGTCATTCAACATAACTTGTAGCAAAATGTGTGGCCTGTCATTTTTTCCAATGCACATTTTTGCTACGCTAAATAACCCCATATTCATAACTCAGAACAATGCATCCTGTATAATTCGTCATTTTTATACATGTTCACATACCATGTCAAGACCAAAAAGTAGATCTCTGCTTTTTTTTCCTGACATTACTGGGAGCAGCTTGTTGGTCAAGGTTGGTCTCCACTACCAGTAATGTAAAAAAAAAGTGGAGGTCTACTTGTTGATCTAATACCATGTCCAACAGAGTACTGATTTTCTGAGACGAAATTATTGGTTTATCTTCTTTATTTTTATAACTGAGGTACAAATGAGCTTCATGCCCTGCTGTTTACTTAATTATTAAAAACTAAATTGTTTTTTAATGTAGCGAGGCACTCGCAATACAGTGCGTGCATCCAGTTGACCGAGGTTGCGAAAACTCGAGAGTTTCATATTTACAATCAGGTTTTGATCAGACCTGTTGTATTAGATTATATCGTCAAGATGGGTCCGATTATAAACGACTTCAACGCATACTGATGAAGTGGTCTTGCATCTGATTGGTTGCGTTTTATAACACTCAAGAGGACATATTTCTGATTAGATTTTGATCAGATTTGGTATGTAAGGTTTACCATGAAACTCGGATAGAGTATGAGTGACATCCACAGATATGACTGAGGTGGACTTAATTCTGATTGACTTGTGAACTATTTATAGGCCATATTTCTGATCAGATTTGGTATATAAATTTATAGAATCCTGATTTCGGACGAGTTCGATTATGAGCGACATAAACGCATATCGAGGACGTGCCCTCTCATGAGATTGTCTGAGCATGTAAACTCTCATGTTCATGATTTTTATTGGACCTGGTATGTAAGCTCGTATCATCAAGCTCTGGATGACTTCGATTATAAACTATATACACGCAGACTAATAAGGCGGTGTTGCATCGGATTGGCTGAGCAAACTTCACAAGTTCCGGTGTTTTCTCAAAACCGATCACTTCTATCTTGGCATTATGGGATTGCGGTCTGCATGCAAGATTTACATGCCTCCGAAATTGAAGAGCTTGACAACATGGACTCAAATCACAATTAATGTTCCTATATAGTCTTTTCATTTGTTTGTCAGTACTGAACTTTCTACTGTGTTCAAATCAATACAAAAATCATATGTTACTCTAAAATACATTCAAAGATGACTTCACGGCGAAGTTCTTGTCATAGGTTCACCGGCATTTTTTTTTAGGTCGGACTGTAAACAGAGCAGTGTGTAATGGAACACAGGTTTCACTTCCGAATCATCACCAAAGCCTTATTACTCACTGTACACTGTCGCCAAATACACAGAGACAACCACACCATAAGCTCATATTTTAAAGAGCAGTCATCTTTAAATACATAAAAAAAGAATGCCTAACTGTAACTCTTTAATCACCACCAAAATGTGAAGGGGGAAAAAAATGCTCCGAAAATTGAATTGGACTACATTCGTGGGTACTGAACCAGAATCGGAACTAATAATTGTGGCTGAACCGGAACTAATAATTGTGATTGATTCCACACATCAGTCTTCGCACCTCCGAAACTAAAGATTGGACAACGGATGTGCTCGAAAAAACAAGATCAATATTACGTTTTGCAAAAACACGTGTTAACATATTTTTACGAAGAATTTTACTCAGTTTAAATGATAATCAAGGCATATATTAGAATGACTTTAGGCCATGAAAATAAACAAATTAGTGGAGCCAATTGCTCGGAACTAATTTGTTACTCTTAACATACAGACGTGTCCTCAGAGCTGGTCGTCGTTGGGATAATATCCAAAATTGGATAGTAAATCACCAGATAGCAGAGTCGCTTTTGATTGGCTGAGTTTGTGAACACTCAGTGGCAATATCTCTGAACGGATTTGGATTCGACATGCTGTGTCAACTTATAGCATCAAGATCTCAATGGATTCGATTATCCGCGAGATCCATGCGTATTGCTAAGGATCCAGGATGATCAAATGGTAGGAATCGAACCTGCAACCATTTGATCACCACAGCTCCCTTTGGCTCTCAATGGTTCCAAGTGGAGGAAGGGTGTAAGCTAACTCTCGAATCAATGCTCAATGTACATACCAACTCCCCTGTACTTTAATGAATCAGGGACAAGTCCCAGGGACAGAGAGATATGCAGGGAACAATGTTGGTTTTGTAAATGATTTGTCCTTTTCATCCCTAGAATATATATATGATGTAGGAAAGGAGATAAATGCGACAATTATGTACTCCATGCTTTTCTTTCCACACTAGCGGTAGCTCAGTTGGTAGAGCGTCGGACTACTAATTTTATGGTCACAGGCTTAATACCTGCCCAGGCCAACCTGGGTTGGCTGCCTCGGTTTGTCCTTGGAAAAGGCAATTATAGCCAATAATATGCTAAACGTGGTCAGGGGGGTATAAAAATGTATTTCAGGGGTTCTAACCGTTATGTCAACACAGTCTATTTCGAGACCAATTGAAAAGCCCATACTGTTGATGGCCCGTTAAAAGTATGTACGATATATTGACACTGTTATGAGTCTGGTTCTTCTCCAGAATTATTAGTAAAATGTCATGCTGATTTTGAATTAATGAATTCTCAAATATCTGAACATTACAAACTTTTCAAGGTGCGACATGACATTGAACAACCCGTTGGGATCTTTTTTGTCACAATGTTTCATTCCTTCAGACTTGAATAATTTGAAATCCAGTATTGATTTCGTTCCATCGGAAGTACTGTAAGAAAACAAAATAAACTTTTACTTGACGTACTACGTTATCTTGAACAAGGGCATGTTCTTACATGCTCTAGTATTCACACACACACGCACCGTTTTTCTGCCCCCCCCCCCGATTTTAAGAAAAAAAGCATCGAGGATATTAAA
The DNA here is from genome assembly GCA_016617855.1 of Megalonaias nervosa. Lineage (NCBI taxonomy): Eukaryota > Metazoa > Mollusca > Bivalvia > Unionida > Unionidae > Megalonaias > Megalonaias nervosa. The sequence goes on along the minus strand of JAECUM010093949.1, from coordinate 16,592 downwards.
AAATTAGCACAATTTGGTCATTTCATTTATCCATTTATAATTTCTGAATGATTGCCGCCATGTGTCCCTAACACTGGCAACTTGTTGGCAACTTGAATCAAACTAGATTTTCTTTAGTAATATGGTTGCCATATTTGCAAGGGCAAGTCTTTGTCTAGCAACATATGTGATGTAGTTCACCGTCTTTGATAATCTCAATAATTCCGTAAATTATGGAATTACATTTCTTCGAACGCGTATATACAAGAGTTCCTAAATTTTATTTGTTCATTTTGTTTTAGAAATATTAAAACTAGACATAGCAAATATTGGACGCAGACGACACAGTTTTTACTGAAATGTACTGTTCTAAAAACCACATAAGGACAGTGGGCCAGTCTTTCAGCTTGTGTACATCCAGAGCTGTTATTTTGGTTTGAAACGCTAATAAGCTGACAATGTTATGGACCCCCCTGGCGACAATCAAGTTAACAACTATAAATTGATGAGTGAAATGGCTGAGTTGTGTGCACTTATTTTAATACGCTTGTTGCTTTTCGTTTTTAAAATTTGTAGTGGAAAGGGTGCAGACAAACGGGAGGATGTGCGGGTATTACAGCTATATTTAAGTCAAGGTCGTCTCTATCAAATTAAACTCCCTGCTACACATCACAAAGATCATTTTAAAATTTGTAGTGGAAAGGGTGCAGACAAACGGGAGGATGTGCGGGTATTACAGCTATATTTAAGTCAAGGTCGTCTCTATCAAATTAAACTCCCTGCTACACATCACAAAGATCATTCTGAATGTACTTGTATACGCTCTTACTGTGTAATCGACTTTCAACAAATTGAAAAAAGAAGAAAACAAAATCAGGGGTAGTAGGGTCATTTTGGAAAAGAAGGGCAAAGTGTCTAACAAAAAGTTGAACAAGTGCAAAACGTTGGAAAAATAGGACTGGTGGAGCCTGGAATGACTGCATGGATAGCACTTCTGTATCTCGTACCTCGACGTTACCCTTAAACATAAGTGATGAAGTGATGCATTCCGTGCTTCATATATTTTCTCAATAAATGAGAAATATGTACACATACAGTTGTGTTTGGAATCATATTAGGCATTCAGTGGATGTAAATTCGTGCAGAATATGAATTACCTCTCATTCGTTTAAGTGAATGGAAGATAGAAGGAAGTTGAAATGAAAACAAGAAGGAGAAAAATCGCGTAAATGAAACCAAGGAGTCGTTGCGCTTAGTAACAAATATGGTCCCTACGTGCAGGCAGAACAGGAAAAATTAAAAGAAAACAATTTACCAAAAAAAATAAAAAAAAATAAAAAAAAAAAAAAACCCTGTTCTTTGCATGAATTAAAGTTAGAACGAGGAAACACCATCATGTGCATATCCAGTAATTTAGGGACTTAACTCCAGCACAACCTGGTCCCAATGCGGATGACTTACTTCCCTTATTCTGTATGTACATGGCTCTACTCTTTCCAGCTGGTCCGTGAAACTAACAAGAAAAACGTTTACAACATTCTTTTAAAGAAAACCACACGTTACTTAAGACTATTGAAAAAAAGTAAGATCATGTCATTTTTATGGGACATTTTAGTGCATTATGTCCTATTATTTTCTTTTGTCCTTCTAAAATGTTGTGTTTCCCCCAAATTTAGAAGGTGGGGGACACAATTTCCCCAGCCCTTGGGATCCTATGTAGAACACTGCTTACGTTACATTGTTTATTTGCATCCGAACTATTTGCTTGTCATTGGTGGAAAATCTCAACGCGAGTAGTGTGGACAGAGAACTTTATGTAAGAGGAGAGAGAGAGAGTTGAGGGAAAATATTTCTAAATTTGTTGCAACTTTTGCACTGTTATACACTGATTAATCACTGATAACGTCTCACCTTCCCAGTTAGTATGAAACAATTTAGACAAATCGACTCGGAGCAAAATGCGGTCAAACAATCGTTACGAAACAGACGCGGAAAACAAAACCCAGAGACAATCCCATATAATATATTTCCATAGCCCTACCCCTGCGGTTGAGCGTTCTTGAGAAATGTATACATAGCATTTACCTCAATGGATTTTTATTCTCAGTTAATCTCTTGAAAATATTCGAATACATGTGCTAGCCGAAATATTAGGAGCACAAATTTACTTCACTTACAGATAGACAGAGTCGGTTTATTAGTTCACTTGAAAACGTAATTATTAGTTCACTTGAAAACGTAAACGCAAACATCCCCATCACCGCTTTCGTTCATTGGTAATACTCCACTAATTGAGACAATTGCCTTCAGTTATGTCTAAGAGAAAGTCATTTATATCATATCTCTGATTTGTTCCAGAATAGTTTTTGACCAGTGAAGAACGATACTTGCATTCAATAGCAAAAGCATTCAAGCCTATAGAATTTTGGTTGCTATGTTTGTTTATTTCTGCATTCAGACGTGAATTTTGTGTGTTGGCAGGCTTGCAGTCTATTTCGGTAGTAGATGATGCACCCCTATTTTAATTGTCACTTAATTATATTTAAAAATAAAGCTAATACTTGAAGTCTGCTTTTTATTGCTTGGATCCATTTTTGTGTATTCTTGGTGGTGCAACCTTTTCATTGATTACATAAAGGTATACTAGAGGGGCAACAGTCTTGACACATTTTAAGATCTATTCATCCTGATGGAGAGAGAGAGAGAGAGAGAGAGAGAGAGAGTGAGTAGAGGTGAGAGAGAGGACTAAAACCTAAAATTGGCCTACATCTGGAAAAACAGGTCTGCAGAACCTACATAAGGCAGATATACTCCCTAAATGGACAAAGAAAGAACATGTAAGTCCCAATAGTGATATCGCCACTGTTACGATGTAATTTTTCTCCCACAGATGTATTTCAATATCTCATTATATATATATATATATATATATATATATATATATATATATATATATATATATATATATATATATATATTGCTACATCACTTGATATTAAGAAATAGATGGCGCCCTTATTCCTCATTTTGTAGGTCAAGACCTACTATGTTGCCGTTTTACTATTGGAATTCAAAACAATAGGGCGCAACACGCACAATTTTGAAATCGTGCTTTCGTTAAATCCATAATCATGTGAAGTTTTCACCTTTTGTTTTCTGTTTATTGTTTGTTCTGTTTTGTATGTTTTGTATGTTCGCCTTTGACAAAGATTTATTGAGAGTTGAAAGCGCTTAATCTAGTTCAGAATGCTAGATTTACACCTGTTCAATGTCAATTCTTTCACATTATTTGAGTCAGTCCAAGATACACGTGATCCAATGTTTGATCCGGGGCACTTACGATATTATAAATCTCACCTCTGTTGAATATAAGTTAATTGGAAATTCTTTACTTCCTGATCATCAGTATGTGGCTTGTCACCTCCACAGATGGCGTGCAATTTGGCATGTAATTTTCGAATCAACTACTGATTTTTAGGGGCAATCCATTGAAATTTGACTATTACGTAAGTGAATTTTCATCACGAGCATATATTTGCTAGAAACAGATTTTAAACGACTCAAAGATCAAATCTATATTGGGTAACATCCTGAAACATTTTTCTTATAAAGAAATAGTATGTCTTGGTCTAAAAGTGTACCCTGAATAGACGAGCGTGTTTTCAGATGTAATGGGTGGTTGATAAGATTCCAAACGGTGATAAAAGCATCCGGATGTGTATGGTTTTAAATATTTGTTCGTTTCCGATTAGCTTATAGCATATTATTTCCATCCAACAGAAAGGCTAGTACGACGATAAATTTGAATATAATGTGCAAAGGTTACAACATATTTTCAAGCGTCTCTTTCCCTTCCGCATTCAGACATGCTCTAAATCCCGCGCGCGCGCTTTCTGGCCATTTTTCATTTTTAATAACGAAATAAACGGTGGCATGATGTAAACTTTTGCGGGATAACATATGCCTCTTAATCCTTCTTTGCAATCCTCCTCCACCAGTTTTTAAAAACCTGGTATATGCTGATAGAATATTGTATTTATTGAGAGAACAAACGAAAGAGTCCTGTTCATGGTTTCAGTATATCAGTCTAACAACATGACTGAATTAAGAAAATCTTTTGCTCAACAGCCTAAATTTACCAAGTTTAACGTAGCTTTAACAATTTTAGTCATATCGCTACGATGTCTGCAGTGTGGCAATTTATTGTGATGTCTATCACTAGGGCATCATGCCGCAGACATGTAGCATCATGCCTCACCCAGTCACATTATCCTGACACCAGGCCAACCCAGCCATAACCTCTGATTGCTGAGCGCCAAGCGAGGCAGCTGCTGGTACCATTTTTATAAGTTTTAGGTTTGACTCGGCCGGGGTTCAATAACCGAAGGTGAGGAATGCTTAATTTTAGTATTGCCCCTTTTTTATAACCATTTTAATTTTTGGAAAAATTGTGGCGACCTTCTCCCAATTAGAAATTGAACAGTGGAGATTCTGGTCATGGTTTTCTCGAGTCGGTGAAAGAGTTTTAAAAAAACGCAATGAAATGGTGGTGTAGAGCTGGGTGGTTACAGATGTCATCGTTGAGGCATTAAATCATTATGTTGACGATATATATATATATATATATATATATATATATATATATATATATATATATATATATATATATATATATATATACTGCACAAGAAAACTAAGCGGCAGCTGCACCAAATGACATCATTGTGAAATCAATCATTTATGAAGGACGTCATAATAAAGACGAAAACGATATCGAAGAACAGGAACCTGAAGACGAGGGTAACCGACGATCTGTTTGACGGGAACAGTGAAGTGCTGGATAACTTGTGTTAGCACAGCAACATTGAGGTGGCCTGGTCATTTAATGGTAGAATTTACAGAAAATTAAAAGCTGTCTTGGAAAGGAGGGGGTGTTGTCTGACGTCTAGGATGAGATGCATGAGATGATCGAGAGACCCATCTCAGAATTACACGAAAATATTCAAGATTTAAATATCATTTTTTCTAAACGTTTATGGGTCACATACTGATGACCCTGATATTATTCATAAGTTAGAAGAATATATAGGAGTAGGTAATGCATAAATACGTACTGTTTATGTGGATTTTAACACAGTCATAGATTCTGCTGTGGGTAACTGGGTGGAGTTGGGGTGTAAACCCAAAACCGAAAGACCAGAGATATGTGAGGTAAATTTACAACAACAAAAGAACATAGCTTTATCGACGTATGGCGTACGTTACATCCTGAGAAAATAAATTTACATGGCACTCTAATAATGCTTCTCCTATATTCTGTAGACTAGATTATTATTTATTCACCAATAGACCAATGAACCTTTTTTTCGAAGCAAAATTATACCGTTTATCTGTTCCAATCACTCAGTAGTTACATTTGACTTACTGCTTTTTAAAGATATACTCAGTTCTGGATACTTTACATTCAGTAATAGTATTCTGTTCGACCAATTCAGTCCAAGATACTCTACAGTCAACATGGGCGCCAGCAGCATGGGTCAAGGGGGGTCACGTGACCCCTCTCCCCCCCCCCATCATACTACAAATATATAATCATGCAAATGAAGCTAAAAATATGTCACAAGATTCTGTTCAAAATGCTTAATAAATATTAGCTTTAGTTTCAGACTGTTTCTCATACTAACTCTACCGGCCATGACTGACTGACTGACCCCCCCGAAAATCCTGACCCCCCTGCACAAAGTCCTGACCCCCCACCTCCACCCCTTGTAAAAAATCCTGCGGGCGCCCATGACAGTCAATAATAGTCGTATATTTGATAAACTCAGTTGAGGATACTTTACATTCAATAACAGTATTCTGTTCGATCAATTCAGTCCAGGATACTCTACAGTCAATAATAGTCGTATATTTGATAAACTAAGTCCAAGATACTTTACATTCAGTAATAGTATTCTATTTAATAAAACTCAGTCCAGGATACTTTACATTCAGTAATAGTATTCTATTTGCTGAACTCAATCCAGGATACTTTATATTTAATAACAGTGTTCTATTTCATAAACTCAGTCCAGGATACTTTACATTCAGTAATAGTATTCTATTTAATAAGACTCAGTCCAGGATACTTTACATTCAGTAATAGTATTCTATTTGCTGAACTCAATCCAGGATACTTTATATTTAATAATAGTGTTCTATTTCATAAACTCAGTCCAGGATACTTTACATTCAGTAATAGTATTCTATTTAATAAGACTCAGTCCAGGATACATTACATTCAGTAATAGTATTCTATTTAATAAGACTCAGTCCAGGATACTTTGCATTCAGTAATAGTATTCTATTTAATAAGACTCAGTCCAGGATACATTACATTCAGTAATAGTATTCTATTTAGTAAGACTCAGTCCAGGATACTTTACATTCAGTAATAGTATTCTATTTGCTGAACTCAGTCCAGGATACTTTACATTCAGTAATAGTATTCTATTTGCTGAACTCAGTCCAGGATACTCTACAGTCAATAAAAGTCGTATATTTAATAAACTCAGTCCAGGAGACTTTATATTCAGTAATAGTATTCTATTTAATAAACTCAGTCCAGGAGACTTTATATTCAGTAATAGTATTCTATTTGATAAACTCAGTCCAGAATACTTTACATTCAGTAATAGCATTCTATTTGATGAACTCAGTCCAGGATACTTTTCATTCAATAACAGTATTCTATTTGATAAACTCAGTCCAGGATACATTACATTCAGTAAAAGCATTATATTTGATAAAGGATACAAACACACAGTACGAGGTAACATGATGGCAATTATGCAGATACATATGACAGCTGATCCTAATGTAAAATAGGAATTGATTAAAGGTATTATTCGGAATGAAATTTTTAAATTTGCGTTTTGAAAAAAAGGAATACTTGGATGTGAAACGAAAAAGAAATAGAGAGATAAAGAGAATTATTAAAGTTAGATTATGACAGTGACTCAAGTAACACGGAAACTAAATTAAAATAAAGTTTGTAATTTGGATAAAATAAAGTGTGTGATTTGGATTTTTAACGTAGCTTTAACAATTTTTCAGTCATATCGCTACGGTGTCTGCAGTGTGGCAGTTTATAGTGATGTCTAGCATTGGGGCATCATGCCGCAGACATGTAGCATGATGTCCCACCCAGTCACATTATCCTGATAGCAGGCTGACCGGTCTTAACACTAACCACCGAGTGCTGAGCGCCAAGCGAGGCAGCTGTTAGTTCCATTTTTATAAGTCTTTGGTATGACTCGGCCGGGGTTCGAACCCGCGACCTCCCGCATCCGAGGCGGACGCTCTAACCACTAGTCCACCGGAGCGGTAAATTAAAATAAAGCTAGATAAGATAAATGAGGAACCAGAATAAATATATATCAAATTACAGGGTTTAGTTTTAGATTGACAGCAAGATGGAGAGAGAGAGAGAGAGAGAGAGAGAGAGAGAGAGAGAGAGAGAGAGAGAGAGAGAGAGAGCGGCCGTAAATATTTCGCTAGCATAGAGTAACGGAATTTTGAAAGTAATGTCTTAAGAAAACTGAAAATTGAACGAAAAGAAATACATAATTAAAAAGAAAGAGTCTATTTGGAAAAAAGGAGTACTACAAAAATCTATACCACAGTAAATCAATATATCCAACAAAACATAATTTCTTTCCATTAAGGTACGAAAATTACTCACTGACGATGAAAATAGATCGTGCGAAGGACAATTATCATTCGAAGAATGTACTACAGCGTTAAATGGTATGCATACACAAAAAAAAAAAAGACCAGGCGCATTTCATGCGAAGAAAACAACATAGTTTGCCACGACCAGTGCCGGATTACCAGATATGCAGAGTAGGCACCGGCCTATGGGTCCCACGCCTTTTAGGGGCGCCGCGACAACGGATCAAAATAATATTGAATTGATTTGATCTTGAAAGTATTAGGAGATAATTTGCGAGGGGGCCCCGAGATTTCGACTGCCTGGGAGCCTCCACAGGGTTTAATTCGGCACTGGCCACGACTTGGAGAATTATTTTGCAGATGCCTTTAACTTCTGTTTCCAAAACGGGAGACTGCAGAACTTAGAGTCTTGGTGTACTATATTCCATCAATCCCCAAACTGGAAAAGCATCTGACTAACTCGGAGACTAAATAACTAAATTGGAGACCAATCAGTTTAGTGAATATTGACTATAAAACTGCAATTAAAGCCATAGAAAGCAGAATAAAGATAGGTTTTATCAAAACTGGATACATAGGTCAAAATATATGGCTGCCTTTGGAAATTAGTGAACATGGAGTAACGATATATTATTCAGCTCTCCTCTCGTGTTCTGATTTTGAAAAAAATCTTGGGCAGCTTAAATCATTCTTTCTTGTACATAACCCTTGAGTTTCTAATCTGGGTCATTTTTTTTAATGTAATGCTAAAGCTGTGTATCAAATAATGATTTTGTATCGGAATTATTTCCTTTAGAAAGTATGGTAAGACAAGGTTACCCACTTTCCCCTTGCTTATTTATATTATCAATCGAATGTCTGTCTAATGCGATCAGAACGCAGGCAGGCATTAAAGGCTATAAAACCTTCATGAAAGAGAGTTTAAACAGACGTTGTTTACGAACGATGCTACAATGCTACTAGATGGTTTAGATTTATGTTTTAATGCAGAAGTTAATATCTTTTATGAGTTTTATCTTTTATGAGTTCAGAAATATTTCGGGACTCGCATTAAATTGCCAAAAATCAATGATATTAAGAATAGGCTCATTACGGAGGAATACACATTTTAGCTATTATTCTAGCAAGCCGTTAAACTGGACTTCACAAGCGCCAACCTTTAGGGATAACGTTCCACACAAACATGGATCGAATCTATATATAAAGCTTAGATAATTCTATGCATGCCTTGAGAAAGGAAAATTATGAAATTTATCACGGATTGATTGAATAACAGTAGTAAAACTAATTAACATATCTAAATTGGTCTTACCAATAACGGTTCTACAAAATCCGAGAGCTAAGAAGATGAACAAAATAAAATTAAATATCTTTAGTTTTATATAGGTCTCAAAGACGTATCGCGTGTCTAGAAAAACAATAGCTATGGTGAGGGTGGTTCAAAAATGCTGGATATAGACATATTTATTAGGCATTGAAAGTGAGTTGGGGATATATAATTTTCAATAAAGAGAAAGTGATTGGAAAATATCTGCAATAGAATTAATTAAAAAGACAGGGAAATTTAAGGGAAATAGCCCACCACATAGAATTCATAACTTGAATATAAATAGTTTTTACAAGTATATACTGAAAGCATGGTGCTTTTTTAGTTACAAAGAAAATATACAAATGACTCAGGAGCAACCACGGAACAAAAACAATTATAGACAGAAGACCAATGTTAGCATACCGCGAAAGGAATTAAATACAAAGAGGATATATATTCCTTCTCGGAAAATATAGCTAAATCTCCATGAAATGTGCAGCCATTACTCAATAAAATACATAAAATTTTGTAAAATATCACATACTAGTTTCTTCTATTCCAAAAGACTGGTTAGCTTCTCCTAAAAACAAGCGGAAACTTAATGCAAATGAACAGGAACATTTAATGGACATGTTCATGAAAGGCAACAAAGCATGAAATCTCCTCTAAAAATATAAGAAAGACCAAAATGAACTGGCAATAGTATCACATGGAGTACGGAAATGCATATTCAAAAACAAACATCAATAAAACTGGAAGTTTATAGACAAGATGCCATTTAAATGTATCGTGAATACAAACATGAGAACGTTTCAATGCATGTTTCATCTAATTTATGTATGTATGTAAGCCAGCTGCACATCGTTGTGCGATTTCTGTGGTATGAACGAAGAGTGTGTGCTTCACCTACGTTAGGGAATGCATGTATGTAGAAGGCTTTTTTGGAAAAGCTCCATGACTTTTGGCAAAGAAAAAGAAAATAATATTGATTTAAATGTCAATTATTTAAAGGGTTTTTTTTTTTGGTGTACAAAGGATTGACATGGGACTGTTAATTTCATGACAAATTTAGCAAAACATTTTATGCGTGCAGATTTGCTAAAAACTGCCTTCCATTGAAGTTTTTCGCTCGATTCTATATGACCGATACGACATAGGGAAAAAGCATTGGTTTTCATCAAAATAAATTAAATAATGTAGAAAAATATTGAAGCCTCTCAAAGATACTTCCAGCCCTTAGAAACAATGATCGTTCTAGCAATTTTATAGTTTTCCCAACATTATAGTACAGTTACATTGCACCTCTCTCTCTCTCTCTCTCTCTCTCTCTCTCTCTCTCTCTCTCTCTCCACTCCGGTGGCCTAGTGGTTAGAGCATCCGCCTCGGATGCGGGAGGTCTCCGGTTCGAACCCCGGCTGAGTCATATCAAAGACTTACAAAAATGGTACTAGCAGCTGCCTCGCTTGGCACTCAGCATTAAGAGGTTAGAGTTAGGACTGGTCAGCCTGGTGTCAGTATAATGTGACTGGGTGGGACATGATGCTAAACGTCTGCGGCATGATGTTCCAGTACTAGATATCACTATAAACTGCTACACTGCAGACATCGTAGTGGTATGACTGAAAACTTGTTAAAGCTACATTAAAACTCTAAATCACACTCTCTCTCTCTCTCTCTCTCTCTCTCTCTCTCTCTCTCTCTCTCTCTCTCTCTCTCTCTCCCTCTCTCTCTCATTCAGTATGCAATACAACTTTAGTAGAATCCATATGTAATCCAATATACATTTAAACTGAACGTACATAAATCTGTTTATGTATGTACTTTATCTTACCAGAAAAATAAATGATAATAAAAGTGATATTGAAAAGTGCAAACATTCCATCAGAAAATGGAACTGATACCAGGGTGGTCACAGGTCCGAAAATAAAAGTAGAAATGAAAATATTACCTAAGTCTCTCATTTTTTTCTTTTCCCCCTTTTCATTGTATTTATTTCAAAATACTGTTATTAATACACTCCTTAAATCACTTAACATGTTGAATATTACTTGTACACACGAAGTAAACTCCTACCGGTATAAAAGCGCCTCCGTTAATGCGAATATTTGACGTGCCATGTTTCTTTAATCGTAGAGACGAGGCGAATAAGACGAGAGAGATTTTTTCTCACATAGATGCACATATGTCACCATTTAATATTGGTGAGTCGAGCAGTATATATCCTTTGTTGTAGAATTCTTTAGCTCGCATTATATATGTATATATGTATATGTGTGTATGTGTGTGTGCTTGTGTGCCTTTCTCACGGACAGTTTGAGGCAGGTGAGGATAGAGACAGCACGCTAGTTTTTGTAGTTACATCTCTGGGCCCCACAAATAAATCCTCTTCGAACGACTGACAAATCAGCATTGTTTAATTTAAACCAAGCCTTCTTTTGGTGGGTAATTTCCATTGATCAGCAAACCATACAGGAGCTCATTTCTGTATATAATGAAATCATTTCATATACTTGGATTATAAATTAAATACTTGCATTGTACCTTTTGAAGCGGAGATATCGGATATATTTTTTGTTTACCCAGAAAAGATGCAGAAAATCGTCTAGTTTGATGATTATCGCATATTCAGTGCCAAAGATATAAGCTTATAATAAAAATAATAAAAATTGTAACAAAGTCTTTGGGCAAATATGGGTCACAGCGACTTACTTTTGTAACGAGCGTGAATTACTCATCAAAATGTCTCTCCTCGTAAGGTGTCATAATGCTAGATATACAATGTGCACAAAAGACCCTTTCGGTCATCAGCTAAGAACGAAACCGTAGACTACCCCAGTAAAATGTTAAATGTATGTCACAATGACCTTCACTTGTTGCATTTGTGTCGAGCTAATAGAGATGCAAATAATCTTTTAGTTTGACGATTCTAGTACAAACAGTACTTGAGAAATGAACTCAAACCAAAGTTGAACCAATGTCAGTGAAGCGTGTAATATGTGTCTCGGTAAACTATTTTTGTTATGAGGGTGTAGTGCACGTCAAGGTGCATCCCTTTACCAAGTTTCATGATTTCAGGCATATATAACAGTATGTAAAGAGTGTGCCCCACCCCCACCCCCAAGCCAAGAATGTACCACCAATGTGCATGGTATCGCCCCATCACCATGAAATGCTTAATCATAGCCTTCGTCGCACTAGGACTGGGCAACCTCTACTCCTCTCACTTGCTACTGCTACAGCAGGCAAAATATATATATATATATATATATATATATATATATATATATATATATATATATATATATATATATATATATATAATAACGGTGACTCGTGTGCCTACGGTCTGCGCTATCTTGTTAAATCCTTGAACACACGCTGTATTGAAATGTATAGACGTGAACAGAGTCAAATGGCACAAAAGTTCCTTTATCTTAGTAGTTACATACACACGCACGCTTGGACGCACACACCATTCTGATCTCAGTATTTGTGGTACAACAGAGAAGTGTGTGTGTGTGTGTGTGTGTGTGTGTGTGTGTGTTTCAAGGTTATAATTGACGTTTATGTTCAGGAATGATTTTGTTGTTTATCAAGCTGTTGTCCTTGTCATGTTGTTTCTGTTATTGTTAGTGAAATCCGCTTCTTTGAGTAGCTAAATATATCTATTTGTGCACTGACTTTATTTCTGAGACAAGAAATCGGTCAATATAATAACGTAGCTATTCTGCATGTACTTTAAGCCATAACAATTAATTTGTACGACAAACACGTGTTAGAAGATCTAACAGTTTATTGAATTATTTATTAAATATTTATTCGGCTTAGCTCATAAACAAAACCCCACATAAAAAATAAATATGTCTCAGGGAAAACTACATAATGGTAACAGCCGAACGTAAATGGTTATTTCCTTCAATATTCGAAAATCCATTTCCTCATCGCAAGAGTACATTTAAATCTGCTTACTGCCATCGAAAAATTGGGTTGGTGCGTAGTACTATATGAAAGGTGAATAACCGATGTGATTATTATCATGTTTACGTCTAGTGTTGATGTATTTGCGTTTATTTTCCCTGCGCTTTATGGTGAAAGGCTGAAGATTATGTGATACCACCTGTCCCTCCCTTCCTTCCGTGTGTACTGAATGTGTAGCAACTACTCCTATCTCCTTCAAAATAGCACGTAAGCTTTGTGATATGAAACTCGGCCCTGCGAAAGAAGGGAAGAAGGGATCCTAGTCCGGATGGCGTCATATATATATATAAAGAATACATATCATATGGCGAATAACAGTCCTTTCAAGTGTACTGAATCCAGCAAGGGATCACGCGTGTCAGGGATTGATTAAGATAAATGCAATAAACTGACAACTAACAGTGCAAAACTAGTATCTAACTAGCCTGAGGGCTTTCGACTCCTAATGAGTCTTTCTCAAAGGTATATACAAAACATAGACAAGACAAACAAATAAAACAGATAAACCGTAGTGTTTGCACAACGTAATAAATTTAAAGGTTTAATTCCTGTAGAAACAGCCATGTAAAGTTGTGCAAACACTACGATTTTTCTGTTTTATTTGTTTGTCTTGTCTGTGTTTTGTATATGCATTAAGAGTAGAAAGCGCTCAGGCTAGTTAGATACTAGTTTTGCACTGTTTGTTGTCAGTTTATTGGTGTTATATATATATATATATATATATATATATATATATATATATATATATATATATATATATATATATATACATACATACATACATACATAGAAGCTGCAATTTTTGGAGAAATGTGTAACTCATGGTACATGAATACTTAAATACCCTGATTATAAATTCAAATTGAGTAGATTGTACTACTCTAAAGTATGCGTCCAAGTGGTCATGTTGTCACATTTATTCAAATTAAATTAATGATTCATTAATCTTCTAAAATTTAATACTAATCTATTTTAACCTAAGTCTATTCAATCCTGACTGTTGAATGCTCTGTGCTTTAAATGCCATCAAAGCACTTGCAGACGAAAGTTATTGATCGCTATGGATTTTCACAATGGTGGCTAGATAATGAACTTGGTTCAACAAAGAGGACGTCGGGTCTATCATAACAAATAACACGGTAGTACGAATTTCAACGCACAACTTTCACTGTTACAGCAAAGTGGACAACATTCAATCTAGTTTGTACTGGATCACACCTTTAGGCTGACTTATCCAAAATTGACTGCGTACTATAACATTGATTTCTGAAGCATTTCTTTCTCGGGACTTGTAAAAAATGACCTTCCAAAGAAATATGGACATATGAGAATTCGAATAAAGTGAATAATAGCCATTAAAAAGTTATGTTTAATCGATGTGTAAAATAAAATACACACATTATTGAAATAGTCAGTACTGAAATCTTGCATGAACCGTACAACTTATATAATGGTGACGCCTTGCTCAAACGGAGCTTAAATTCCACATACTTCCTATCTGATTGCAATGTTTTCACAGCTTTACTTTGCGTTAATTGTCTAATTAACCACAACGTGTTCTATACTTGCTTTTCTTTCTTTGAATATAAACCATAGCGGCTAAGAGAACATCCTTTGTTCGGAACTCTCCTCGTCGTACTTTAAGAACTTGTCCATCAAATGCCGAAGTATATACATGCAGAGTATTTCGTTCCTGTTTCTTTCCGTTATTATCTTATTTTACACAAACGTCCTCTACGATAATATTATGATAAATATGAATAATAACAGTAAAGGCCTGCCTTCAAATGCACATATGCTACCTGAACACTCGCGTATTTAATTCCGGTTGGAGAAATTATAGTTGCCTATGAGGATCTGAGGCGAAAATATGCATTATACGTTTTTCATTGTACACTTATCAATCACTCAAATACCAGTCAGAGACCATCCTATACTAAATATGCCGCCTTTTTATCTGCCTTGACAAATCCATCTCTTGTCCGCAACGTTATCTTTCGTTAATCCCTCCAGATTACTGAGACATTTTGCATTCTTGAATACCATACAGTGAAATACGAGTAACGAAAATGTAATTCATACATACATCGACATTCGCAATAGGTAAAAAATATTTAATTATCATCAGCATCAGTTAGATCATTTTATTCGAGGGGAGCGGGAAAACTGGAGTTCGAAACATTAAACCTCGTTGAATTTATCTATTAACAAACACCATCCACCCTATCTCTCCTTCACTCTAATTCTCTGCTTTTCTGTGAATATGACGACAATTATGACCTTTTTAAAAATATGTTTTGCAGTCTATCTCTCTCTCTCTCTCTCTCTCTCTCTCTCTCTCTCTCTCTCTCTCTCTCTCTCACACACACACACACACACACACACACACACACACACACACATACGCTGCGTATATAATTATCATCATCTATATATCGATCGGCCTGTATGTTTGTCTGCGTTTCTGTCTATTTACCCATCCTTCCATCTATCGGGAGGAGCAGTAGCTTACTTTAAATAATCCTGGATTCCAAGGGTCGCATGTCCGTTACCAGCCCAGACTAGCCCGGAAAATCCATATATATATATATATATATATATATATATATATATATATATATACTAACTCGATAATGCTGCATGAGAACTGATATTTATGGAATATTGATTAATTTGTGGTACTTCCAGAATAGTTTCCCTTCTTTGTTTCATATTTTTATAGGCATCCTTTCCACATTTCAAACAGAACTACATGGATAATTAATACTTAGAACCACAACTACACAATAATGTTCAGATACAAACAACTTGTGGGAAATTCCTATGGAAAAACTCACTATCTATTTATAATCTCATCTTGTAGGAAGTCCTATGAACTAACCTAGTGTCTATTTATAGTCACAACTTGTAGGAAACACCTATGGAAAAACTCAGTATATATTTATAGCCTCAACTTGTATGACGATCCTATTTAAAACCCTAGCCTCTAATTATAGCTACAACCTGTGGAAAGTCCTATGGAAAAACCCAAGTCTACATTTATAGCCTCAAAATTTCTAGCTTCAATGACGTCACTGTATTGGACACTAGGGGAATAATGGCAACAGTGTTGCAAGTGGCTGACCTGAGTACGCGATACTGTAGGTAGGTAGGTGAAATGAATTTAATAGGGACAAAGGGAGTTTTATAGTGACAAAGACCAATGCATACACACACACTTAGGCGCACGCACACAAACACAAACAAAAATACACACACACGTACGCGCACACACGCAAATGCAAATAAACATACACACACGTACACGCACGCACACAAACACAAACAAAAACACGCACACACAAATAAGACGAAGAAATGTGTTCAAGAGGCTCTGAGCTTCAGCTGAACCGAGCAGGAGATCTCGTAATTAATTATACATAAGTTATTTATAGATCTGAGTAGTAAACTGAGCTAGGCTATGTGATCCGTTATGCTTTAGAATATTTATGTATTTAGGGACGTATGATTAGGTACGCTATAGCTATGCAGATTAAAATGTTTGCTTAGCTTTAATGTCCCTACAATGTCACTAAATGTGTCTCTATAATGTCCCTTTTCTATGTCCCTATTT